>JAUMHD010031076.1:0-23504 GCA_032359135.1 Ulvella scutata | reverse complement strand
TGCGAGCACATGCATTATCAAGGCCTTAGGCCAACAGCGCAGTTCCCGCAACAGAGTAACACACACACACACACACATATATATTCATAACAACAAGTCACAGCGAGCTTAGAATCACCACAATAGGGAGCTGCTAGAACCGACCTGCACCGGAGTCGTAAGTGTTCAGAGCACCAGAAAAGGCCCCTGCGGGCGCTGGGGCTGTGGCGTCGTTTGCCGACGCGCCGCTCTGCTCCGCATCGAAGCTTCCAGAAGATGCCCCCGGAACATTCTCGCTGTCTGCGGGCGCAGGGCCTGACCCGTTCAGGGATGCACTCGCCACCGCCACCTGCACCACAAACCACAGGCCTATCGTTAGAGACAACTTGCCAAGTTATGTAAAACTACAGGCATAACTCCATAGAATGGCTCATGTACCAGCTAATCATCGCATGCCAACTTAGCTCGACCTCGCACAAACGACACGGGACATGCCGCTATCGAAGCAACGACAGGGAATCAAGCTAGCCATGAAAGTGGGTTGAAACAGCTTTCAATACGTTCAACTGAAGCTCATTTATCCGTCACTGACTATGTAGTCCGACACCTGTTGATGGGTGCACATGTGCTCGGATTAAAAGAGATGTTACTGTACTTTAAAGCACCCATGAGTTGTGTTATTTCACTTGTCCATGAGTTGTGTTATTCCACTTGTCCATGCCCCGCACCCATCTCACAACCGCCCACACATCGACTTCGATTTCTCGCCATGACCTTGAAAGGGACAAGTGTTTACCACACACACTTTGTGCACTAAAAAAACTGAACATATGACTGGATGCATTCAATTGGATGCTGTGGGTATAATCAGAATACAAAGGGGGGGGGAGTGGTGTTGTTCTGCGAAGCTCTCTGCAGGCAGATGAATGAACACGACTCAAAAGCATGTGTCAACATGAACTCTCTGGCCCTGGTGCGACCACCATCTCGCTCAGACTTACACGGCATGTATGCCTTGGTGCCAATTTCGCAACGAATGCTGAAAGGTACGAGCCTTGTGCATTGACACAGAATGACCGGCTGGCAGGTACTAGCCCAGCTGTTGCAACAGATTTGAATCAACATGAAATTTAATCATGCGTAACCCACATAACACAGCTAACGTGTGAGTGTACAGATGCAGAGTGGTTCTGATCTCTGTCGAGTGTATAGTGTGACCTGTCTGCCAACAATTGAACCAATCAGATAGATCTAGAGGTGCCAGCACCAGACAAACAAGATGTACACGACATGAATTTTAGATAGTTGTGCAGTGCAAGTGCCAAACAAAGTACTGTGTAGCATGGAAGGTGGTTGATGCGGACTGAACATTCGAGGCTGCCAAAAGATCGTCGTTGCAAACCGTAACCGGCTGTCGCAAGCGGCTAAGACTATCGCTGGTGGTCTGTGTGGCCAGTTAGCGCGAACGAGGCAGCTGTATGCGACGGGAGGTATTCATGGGGGAACTCGAGAGCGGCACCTGTGAATTGCGCCACTGATCGATCCAGGCTCGAGCTGACACCGCGTCGGCGCCTGCTGTAGGCTCCTTTGCTGAAGAAACAGCGACAGCTGTCTGAGGTGTTGATGGCGTGGATGATGGACTCTTCGATGACACTGCAGAGGTGAGGCTGAGCAGGACTCCCGCTGCCGCGACTGCTGCCGCACCAATGCCTTCTGGTGTCGCCAAAACATCAACCACCTGGCCTGAGGAAACGAGGCTCTTCACGATGTTAACCTTGTCTTCCATTTTGTCTGTCATACTGTTGATCAAGTCGCTGTTGATTAGGTCTGATGCCTTGTTGGTGGCGCTGTAGATGCTGCTGCTGATGTTGCGGTTCAGCGCATCCGCACCAGCTGCGAAGCGTGCTTGAACTTCCGGCGCGGACGCGAGCTGCTCATCTAGCGTGCTTTTCAACTGAGCAGAAACGTCGCTGGACTTGCTGCTGAATTCTGATGTCAGTGACGTCGCCTTGTTGGATAGGTCTGACAGCTGCCCGGAAACACGTTCTGGGTCGGCAATCAAGGAGACCTTCTCGGACAGCTCAGACACCTTCACGGAAACATCAGAGCGGATTCCGGACGAACGCGTGAGCACATCGCTGGACACACTGCTAGCTGTGGCCGAGAGGCTGGACAGCTGCTCCGTGAGCTTGGAGGAAAACTCCTCGTACACAGACGGAAACTTGTCGACAAAAGTAGCAAGGGAATCGTTGTATACATCCTTGGAGCGTGTCACGGTAGACGATGCGAGTTCGGTGAGGGTGCCCTGCAATTCAGCGATCTGATTCCCACTGTCCGGCTCACTGGGGGCAGCAGCCCCGAGTTGCTCTCGGAATGCTTCAACGCTTGTGAAATTCCCAGATGACCCCACAGCGCGGGCAAACACAGCACGGCGCCTACTCGGGACGCTCAAGGAGCGGGGTCTGCAGACTGTTTCTGTTCCCGCCCCACAACCTGCACCCGTAGCTAGTGTTAACCATGCCGACGACGCATGGTACGTTTATAAGTTCATCAGGCTAAGCGGACGGTTCAGGGGGGTGCTGTGACGGGTGCATGCTGCACAGGAAAGTCATCAGGATGGCAACCCACATAACAAGAACCTGGGACTGGCAGAGTGCGCACTGGGCATTGCTGCAACCTTCTATGCAGAGGTTGTTTAAATTTCAGACGGCAAGAACAGAGGGTACTTCGCGCAGATGAATGACTGGATCGGGCAGATCTATACGATGTCGACTTGACATGCCCACACACGCACGAAGGAAAACCTACTGATACGAAGCATCCTGAGCACTGCAACAATTCAATTACTTGGTGTGAAGAGCTGCGGGCAGCATGGTCGCCTTGGCAGCCAACATGTTTACAAACATGTTATCGGCTGGCAATGGAGACCATTCGGATACATCGTCGACTTTCGGCGTACACTGGCCAACTTATCGCTTGCGCACACTCCTGGGGAGCACTCAGTGACTGTTATAAGCAAGTTACAGTCAGAATGGCTGCATACACATAGTCTGCATGCTTCACACTGCAGCAGGCTTGTTCAAGGAGGATCATCCTGTGCCTCCTGCTTTTGTTTAGCCACTTCTCCCTCATTTCTGTTCGCGCTGGTTTGTCAATACAGCAAGATCATCACGAGACTCATCAATGCTTGCTTTGAGAGCTCGTTTCAGAGCTTTTAATGCTCCTTTCATTTCTTCAGGTGTGCCTGCACCGAAGCAGTGGTTACCAACCGAACATGCAGTAGCATGCGCAAGAGCCCACAAATAATCGGTATAGTATGCACATCTGCATGTAAAACAAACCAGGATGCGGTTCATAGCACAACGCATGACTAGAGCACCCGAAATGACCATTCATGAAGCCCATCTGTTCTGCATCACGAACTTGAGAAGTTTAGGAGGATTTTGAACCTTCCACAGCATGCAAGTGTTGAAAACACGCCTAAGGTGCATCAAGATGACCTGTGCGCAACGTCTGGTGCACAAGGAGGTATTTCAGTTTCAAGACTGTTGGTGTGTGAGCACCAGCGTTCGACATCTCTTTCTGCATCAACACCGTGTGCAAATTATCTACTGCCCTCGAGCAGAATCTGTCAAAGTATTGTACAGCACCAAGGTATCAGGTTCTGCCATCCTGTATCTCCCACCGTTCCTTGTCAACTCAAAGAACAGGGCTCTAGGGCTCCCTTGCCAGGCACGCCAATGCCCAGATCTGGCCTGACATACCACTGTGACAACCATTTTCAAGCATACATGGCATAGTACATTCGAATTGTGTTCGTTGGCAAGGTGTGAAATCGTGTGTACAGATGGAAACAAGAGCTCTTGCTCGCCCTGGTCCTTCTCCCGCCCCTTCGGGGGTGCTGAGGCCGAAGCCCTCTTTGAGTATGACGTGGTTCCTGATGTTCTTTTTTTTAAGCAGCACTGAAGCAGCAATAAGGCAAAAAGCACTCACCAGCAGTGTCTTCAAGCGAGGTGCCAAGTACGCCACGAAGCAGGGCTGTCATTTGGTGTACATCACCGCCACTGGCAGTCCAGGCTTCCAAAACCTTGTCACTGGCGATTTTATCCCAGTCTGGTGTCTGCCCTACGCTCAATCTCACCATTCGTGGTTGTGGAGCGGGCAATCTGGATCCTTCGTCAGATTCTGTCGCACTGGGCTCTTCAGGGGCGACAATGAACGGGGAATCGCCTGAAGCAGCAGACACACAACCAATCAGAGACAGAGTTACAGCCAGGAAGAGATCAACGGAAATGTACACGCAACTAATCAGAGACAGGGTTAGAGCTAGGAAGATTTCAACAGAACTTTGTTTCACCCCTTCGGGGTTGCTGAGTCCGAAGCCCTTTTTGGTATGGCGCGGTTCCCGATTAGCTCTTTTTTTTGTTCCACCCAAACAACCCAAGGCTGAACAAAAGCAACAGCAATAGCAGTCATAACAGGCGAAGTGAATCACGAAGAATTTGGGGGCCCACATAGAGCAACTCCTCAGAGCGACCTATGCATGTTCAACCGCGGAGGGACGGCGATGCCTCAGTGCAAGACATGTTGGAGACAGCGAGAATGCGGTGGCTGCGTGCCTGTGATGTCAATGGTCTGGCCAGATGTGATGTCAATGGTCTGGCCAGATGTGATGTCAATGGTCTGGCCAGACACAGTCTGGAAGGCGGGCACTTTGGCTTCTGTTGCTCTTGGCAAGGAGGATGACAGAGGGACGGCAGAGCCTGTCCTGTCTGTGGGAGACATTCCGACAGGGGATGCGGATGCGGCCACGGCGCCAGCGGCCGCTGCAAAGGCGGCATGGTGCTTGTCATGCCCAGGCGGGTACGCCAGATCATTGGTGGGTGGCGTGATGTCTTCATTGGGCTGCTCTGGCTCTGGCAGATCTGTAGTGGGTGTTTTCATGCCTTCAATGGGTTCTGCTAGCCCTGCCTCGATATTTTCAGAGCCATCTCCAGCTTCTTCCTGTAATGTCAGATGTTCTGTGGAACTCTGATGCCCTTTCTGTCCACACACCAATGGTACATGCCAGCTGATGCAACGCCGAGTACTATGCACATGCACAGAGGCAACATCTACTACATCCTGACAGGTATTATCTCTGTGTTCCAGCCACGTTTGCCCTGATGGAGTGTCACTAGGAATGTAGAGTAGGAGCCCACCAGCTCAGAGGACTTGGACCAACCAAATCGCTTAGCAAGCCATCCAACAGGACCAGAAGTCTTCTCAGCACTTGTCTCATCGCCTGCAAGTAAGTCCAATTCAAACTTGTTGGTGCCTGCATTAGCAGGAGGACTTGCATCAAGCATTTCCTTTGTGCTGCATCTGTGTTCTCCTGGGCTCTTCCACGAGTCTCTCCACCAGTTGTGAAGGTGTAGAGTCACAGAAGCAAGAACACAAAAGTGCACTGTGGTCCAGATGGTGCAATGGTACAACGCTTCATCCAATCTTTCAGCTGCCAGTGATCATGGACTGTTGATGGTGTGGGCCATGCTCAGTACCTGGGTCTTGCTCAACATCTCCAGTCATATCGTGTTTCTCTGTGGGGTTGTCAACAGCTGTTTCCAATGAGGAGCTGCTGACACCAGCTTCGCTTGTAGTGCTGGGTCCAATTTGAATAAAGGTCTTCATTTTGGCACCAATTCCGGCCATTCCAAGCTTTTCCATGATTCCTTCTGCCTGGCTTTCACCTGTAGAGACACCTACCGCTGCTGCAGCAAGAAGTGATGTACGTAGACACATCTACCCATGTGTGTGTTGTAGGTAGTCGCAGGAAAGAAAGCGAACATTGTGAAGTGTAAGGAAAACACACTCAAGGTGCCTGTATAATTGTCATCATCGGTGTCCAAATCGCTTCCCTTGCTGTCCTTTTCCTCCACTTTTTCCACGGATGGGAACGCGTTCTCTGTGCCGGCAAGGTGGCCAGACGCTGCATCCAACGCCATCGCCTTTGCATCTTCTGCAGTATACCTTTTCTCTTGCCTCAGACATCTTACCTCAGCAGCCCCGTTGCGTTGCACCGTACTGTCAACTCAATCACTGGACGAACATGGGACAACAGACTGAAAAATACAGGGAAACAATGCAAATCCCATTGCCCACGACAGCATACCATGAGACCATGGACATCAACAAGACCATGGAAATCCACGAGACCATGGACACCAGAGCAGCCCTGCAGGGCCTCGTACCTTGACTCTGTGTTGCAGGGGACTGCAGGCGCTGCCGCAAGTTCATGAGTGCTGAGCTGAAGACACCTTTCTGGTGCAGGGCAAATATGGACACTCCGGCAGCCAGTACTGCAGCCGCTCCAATGCCTACCATATGGGGCTGCATCGTTGAGGATCCAGTATCTACGGGCAAGCCTACAGGCACAGGCTGTTGTTGCAGGCCTGCCTAGTGGCTCCCAGTACATAGGTTGTAGGTGAGAGGGATGTACAACACCAACAACGTACAACGCCAACATCAACAGCAGCAGTAGAACTGGGATCACTGCTCCTACTAACTTTCAAGGAAGGATGTTGTAAAATGGGAGCACGATCATGCCTGCTACTAACCTTCACGAAAGGATGCTGGAAAAAGGGAGCATGTCACACATAACAACGGAGCAGGCATAGTTCAAAAGCAGCCTCAACTGAGTTTTGATTCTGCTCTGGGGAACCTGTCTGCGGAACGAAACGTATGATCCAACACGTGAACTGCATGTTGCGGGGTGTCAGAGTACGCAGTCTTGCCACTCGGCATCTTGCCCGAAGGACAGGGAGAGGGCAAGCGGCTGAATAGAGTGCACTAGATGCTGTAGGCTTGTACAAAAGACAAACGAAATCCTTGCACCAAAGAGTTTCTCATGTGACCTATAATCACTCTCGTATGCCCTGCAGCCTCAGGGTCATGAGCAAGGTTACATGCATGCACACATCACAGAAGCTCACCCTGTGTTGCGATGGGTGCAGGCACACGGACTTCTAAAGCATCCTCCCCCTCGAAACGCACAGTATCATTCAGGAACGCCAATATGCCCTGCACTGTGTGGGTTCTAGGTCTGAGGCGGAACAATGAGCCATCCCTGGTGAAGGCGAAAATGGTGGGGAAGGATCTTGCTCCAAGAACGTCTTTTGCAAACATAGCAGACTCACGAGTGTCACAGCGTAGCGCAAGGAAGCGGAGTGATGGCACATGTGTTAGACCCTCGGACAACTTATCCACCTGAACAGCAACCAGACTGTTATTCTGACCCGTTTCAGGAAGACTCACTGGCGTGGAAATCAAACGGATGCATGAAAGGACTTTTGTTACACGCCAAAAGGATAGAATATGGGCAAGAACCCGAATACCAAGGTTTGGAAGCAATAACGCCACCATGGAATTCACTTGAATTGCACAGCAGTAGCATCAAGAAGGGAGGGAACTTGACACAGGGACAAGCAGCGGTAATGCCCCAGAGCATGCACAAAAAGCTATTCAGGACCTGTCGCTGCATGACAAAAAGTGAACCAAACAGGTGAATGCGAACTTGTTAAAATGTGCATATGCATCGAATAAACGAATACTAGTCGAGCACTGTGTGTTTTCAGGAGACGGCACCAGAAAAACGTGAAACAACGCGTACTGGGCTGTGGTATACCACGGATATAGATAACTTGCTGGCGCTGAGCCCAAGGCAAAGGGCAGCTTTAGGAGAAAATGATATAGATGCAGCCAAGGCAGCTGAAGCACGCCCCAAAGTATGGTGCAGAACGAACCACTGGCTCAAGATCTCTACAGTGCCTGCAGTTGGACATGTATGCAACAACAACAGTGTCCTGGTTGGGCTGGACTGTGCCTTCAGGGGGGTCAATGATACTTCCTAGTTCTGATGTGGTTGTGTGCTGGACCATTGTGCTTGGGCTGGACCACAACCATCCTTCCTTGTTGGCTTGTGCTGCGAACTGTTGAGCTGCAGTGGTACCATCACCGACACGAGAAACTGGCGAATTTGACTTGCTATCCACCGATTGTATAGGGAGCATCAGGACTTGTCCCGTGACAATGACGTCAGAGGTTTGCGGGATCCTGTTCACTGCCCTGATGCTCTTCATTGTCACACCGTACCTCATAGCAAGGTCCCACAACGTCTCATCGGGAGCCACACGATGTGTCAAAGACGGATGAGCAACATAAGCAGCGGATATCATTTTCTGAGGCTTCGCTAGAGCCGCTATGATCCTGATGTGCCCCATGCGGCATCTGAATTTTCGCAAGCCCCTGAACGACAAAGTAATAGTAGTAACGACAAAGTAGTAACGACAGCGAAACCAATGCATTGGTTACTAGGGGAGGAGAATACGGTACGGTGGCGTACCGAGGTGGAAAAGGAGTGCGTATCACCCCTTTGAAGGGCATTGTCGGATAGTTGAAAGACATTGTATCAATCCTGCCAATTCAACCAAGATAGAATCTACGTCATAACTAAGTGACGGTAGTACCAGGACAAGGCTGAGCGTTCCCTGGCCGCAACGGTTCCAGTGCCCTTGAAACGGCAGGTGAGATTGTACCCAGCGGCGTGTGGGAGAATAGCGTACACATTAATAGTAATGCAATATTTCAGTGAGCACTGTCCGTCGCGATGCATCGTGTTGCATGCAGAGAAAAAGAAGAAAATGTTCTGATGACCAGAAATTATCATGTGATAACGGTAGCTGAAACATGATTTAACAGTGGACAAGCCAACAACGCAACATACACCGATATTAGCAGACTCTACATCTCCTGAACCGGCCCCGCCGATTGGCACCGCCTGGCACATCATATCTATGCACTGTGCGCTTTAACCTTGGGCCATGGCACCATAACATACGTGCTATTCTTGTAATCTTGATACACTTGACTTGAACCCCATCTTTTCTCTGCTTGCTTTTCCTGCGCCACGAAACACACTTCAACGCACGGTAGAGAGCCACAGCAGGTAGGGTGCTGGCACACAATCTAGTGCACGCCAACAACTACTAGTAGCACTAGAATTGCGGCACGCTATGCTTCATACGTCAACTTGCACTCATATGATGCGGGGAATGACTTTTTTCCTTGTAACGAGGATGCAAGGAATTCAAATTGTCACAGTAGAACGACATCGAAAGCTTCCTCACCTGTATGGGAACTCCTGAGCAGTATCGCAACAGGCAGTACGTGAAAACTGGAGACCAAAATGCCATAAGAACGTTGACTTTGAACCTCATGGCAGATGCACATAGCACTGCTATGCCTGTCCAACTCAAAGTCTCACCAAAGTAGTTTGGATACCGGCTGTATCGGAACAGGCCCTCCTTGATGAACTGGCCCTGCACACGATCACATTTCAAAGTATGTGTACGTGCGTGTATGTGCACAGTGTGTGCATACGACATGTGGCGATGCCGTTGCAGATGAAGAATTGCTATCAGAACACTTCGGACAATGACACACACTGAGCTTGTTAATGGAGAGAGTGCAGAACTGCAACCAACGCTGTACATTCTGCCATTCAGCGGCTTTATTGCCTGCAATGGAATGTGTACATCATACCAGTGCAGATGTGCAGTTACATGGGAGTGTACTGGTGCAATATCTAAAGTGAGGAGTGTGTCTGATGCCTTTAAGGCATTCAAGTGTAGTTAGCACTGACCCTCTGCTTGCCTTTAGGCTGGTACTACACCACACCTGAAAGCCTTGTATCCATGCTCAATTGACTAGACTCTTGACTGTCAACTCAATGATGCATCGTGTTTGGCCCGCATCAACATATGTATCATTCATCTGTTGTGCTCTTCAAATGGTGTGGGTGCTGTGTAGTTTCGCTACTTGGGTCCTTGTCCTTTCATAGCCTTTCAGGATTTTCATACAAACTCATCGTGCAATCACTTCATCTCTAAAGAGAGATACTCTTATGTGAAGTAAGTTTTTTTATACCATGGGCAGGCTCAATCACTACGGCTGCGGGCCACGAATGGCAGTGATGATAATGTGGCAAAAAGGAGCCCACTATTGACTTCTTTCATCGGAGTAAATAAATCAATAAACTATTCGGGGACTACGCCATGCTCATTTTGATCTTCGGCCCCAGTGCCACAGTGTCGGAATTCATGCAATTCGTTCAAGGGGAAACCACCAGAGACCCTTTACGCACAGGGCTCAGAAAGACGAGAGGTGGCCCTGGCCGGACCGGGGTTCAAACCCGCAAGACCCAAGGAATGACGACTCAAGGCACATCAGGACAGGCACGTGCACCTTTCCGGTTTGTAACTACGTGCACCGAACAAAAAACCAAAGGAATGGGTCGCACACATGTGCCACATGCAAGCATCAACACCCACTGCGAGGTATACACATCCACAAAGCACTGCACTTTGCTAGTATGGCACAACCCTGCAGCAAACCAAAAGAACAAACGAAAAGTAACAACACCTAAATACGCATATACGAAATCTGGGTGGCTGGAAGTGGTAGAATGCATGTATGCATGTGACAGTTGCTAGTTAAGTCACCAACACTGCAGCAGGCAGAACCAACCTATGTTTGTAATGTGATTACATCGACAAGTATGTTTGTAATGTTAAGAAATCGTAACTTCTAAGGATAGGGGATGGGAATGATCACCTTGTTCTCTGGCTGCAAGCGAAACTTCAGCTTTTGCCAGTCTGCAGGCACAGCAATCATCATGCCTACAACCCAGAGCAGCATTCCAGAGGCCATCACATGTCGACTGATGTCTCCAGCCCCTTGTGATGCCACCTCAGACACTAGCAAAGTCACTGGGATTGTGATAGAGAAAACCCACACAGCCTGAGCTGTCCATACGAAGAAGAAAGTAGTCGGATCAGTTTTGATCTTGTCCATTCTGCTATCATGGCCCAGGCGATATATTCTGTAAACTAGGAACAGACCCAATCTGGCCGTCCATAGCAGCACCAGCGCCATCGACAGCACAGAAACAATGCAGCTGTAGTCTGTGGATGTCCTGGACGAAAGACTGCACTGTTGGCTATCTCTAAGATGGCGGAATGCAGCCAGCATGGTTAGGATTGTGGAGGCACTTCCAACTGCATCGTAAAAGGCATCAGTCTGCAGGAGAGAGGAAGCAAGTTAGTCGGGCAGGCAAATTAGTAGTACCCTCCGCGTCTGCTTGCAGAATCAAATGAATATGTATGTACATGTATGTTGATTGCAAATCCCTGATGGACGCCGGCTATGATGTGGTGGACTGCTCAGATGCCGTTCTGGGCACAATAGGCAGATTCCAGTCATCATTCTAGTGGATGCACATCCTACATAAACATATAACTGTATAATTTGCTTTCTGATCTCGCCGCAGCGCAAGGATACCGGGCCAGAGAACATCAGCTGCAGCAAATGCAGGCCACAGCATGATATCTCACGCCTCAGCATGATACACACCTGTAGCGCAATTGCTATGGCAGATGCTATCCAGTTCAAGGATATGCATATGAAACCAGCGTGAAGCAGTAAACTCTCCATAATCTAGATCACCTTCAGTGTGTGACGCGAACTGTATACTCGGATCAGCAAGCGACTCAGTCGGAGAGCCGAACGTTGTCAACACAGAAACTAGGAAGACACCAGACACGAAGTAAAAACTCTCTTTCTTCTGGGTACTGACTGTACGACGAAGCAGTGGCCTCTCAGATGTAGGCCTGGGCCCGACACAGGAACTCAGGAATTCAAGCAAGTTGCATGCTCTGCCCTTTCTTCCTTGGCGCAGGCCAGTGAGCAGCTGATTCCAGTCAATGAAGAGGCTCTCATTAATGTTCTACATTCTCGGTCTGTGGCGTTCTCACAGGCAAGCACAGGAGTTGATACATGAGATTGAGTCGTTGACTTTCGTACTGAATCTTGAAAGAAACAAGAATGAAACAAATCAATGGCGTAAACGACACAACAAACTAGACCAAGGTAAGGATTATTTCAAGCTGTGTCTGCACGTCGTCGCACTGGAATGTCAACCGACCCACAAGATGCTGCAGCATGCTGGCGAATTGATAAAAACTGCACGCATCACACATCTTTGACAGCAGCACAACATATTTGACAGCAGCACGGTATACGGAAAATATCAGTACATGGAAACTCGATTCGCTTCCTGGATGCTCCTTTCAGGCGGAACACAACATAAATGGCCCCCAAGCTGCATCCTGCCCTTGTGACATCCACTGCAGGAATATATACAGAATGTAGACAGGGAACGCTTTGTGAATGAACCCAAGTCTATTCATGGTCTCGACGGACACCAGGTGCAGATCCTTCAGACACATGGTGTTTCAGAGGTCTCAAGTCCTAATTATTGTTTGATTCATGTCGGTCGTCGTGTTCCAACGTTACGCAAATACAGAAGTCGGCATATAATTCAAGATCACTGTATCACTCCCTGATTGGCTTCTCAACGTCTTGTGTGTGCGTCTTCAGTTGATCAGAACGCAAACCCTCAACACCATAAGCACCTAATGCAACATCCACGACTTCAAGTCAAATACCAGGGCATACTTTCTAACACCTGCAAGCCTCCTGAAAATCAAGTACCCCATCTGGTTTTGCTGTCAGTTCAACATGCTCATAAGCTTTCAAAGATATCTAGAGCTATCACTGATATATATCTACACACGTTCAAGCAGTGCTGCACAGTGTCAACCATGTTTTAGGACACGCTCTGGAGAGCTCGAGATCACATTGATCCAACCTCTGTCTACTTCCTGCGTTGCAACATTGTCAGAAGCATTGCAGTTGGTGATGTGCAGCAGGCTTCCTGCTCCATGACTTCGAAACCCACACGCACTGTTCCCTGTAGTTACTACCTCCTTCGCTTCTGCCTCGCCACCCGCCCACACCTGCACTCATGCTGTAGGTGATTGCTTCTATGGGGGATAACTTAGGCAGTATTTCTTATACTGGTGTCCGATCACCTTGTAGTGTCCGATCACCCTTCACTGCTACAAATGCTTTCTTTTAACGCCTTCTGTTCAGTTGCACAGCTTCCCCCCTATGCTGCCCTGACCCCATTGCCAGGATAACGATCACCTTGGGGCAATTTTCTCAATCTAGTACGGTTGATGTAGCTTTTTGTTTTTTTTTTTTGGTGCCCCCAGGGCCACTATACTGCGGTTGCCCAGGCCGCTAACGCATTTTGGCGCCTGCCCAGAACGGGGGACGTGCATGCATGTCGTGCATGCGTACAATACTGCAATGTGTTAGCTGCCATAAGCATGTCACCTATCCGAAACTGCCGCCGCCTCCATGGCATCCACTGGAGCGCCTACTGTGTCGTTTGTGCGAGGTCGAGCTAAGTTGGCATGCGATGATTTGCTGGTACATGAGCCATTCTATGGAGTTATGCTTGTAACTTTACACACTTCCACAGGAGCTCCTACACAAAACTTAACAATACAAAACAATTTCAAAACCTCACAGAAAAAAATGATTTCTTTATAAAACGTTTTTACAAACCGCAAAGGTAGTAAATAGGCATGAACCCAAATAGCCAAAATCAACTAACAATCTTTATAAAACAAATTTTGTGTTAAAAAACGAAAAGGTAGTAAAATTTTAGTATGTCGTGCTCGCACCTGCACTCCACTCTTGGCATTGTTCTGCATCCACCCTCTAAGTATAGTCACCTTGCCGTGCCCACCAAAGCCCGACACCCACACCCCGTTGCCTGCCCCCTCCTGCGCCGAGCACTCCTCCAGCTCCGCAACACCCCCCTTCCTGCACAGCTCATGCATCTGTCAGGCCTGTATCCGCATGCATTGGTGCAACGTCAATCATACATCACGCAGGAGCAAGGATGCGCACAGGGTGCGTGACGGGGGAGGGGCAGGGAAATACACTCGGCCCTAAAATACAAGCCGAAATTTCATTCAGAGGGTATACTAGGTCAAATAAACCGTTATTTTGTAGTTGATAAGACCCAAAAAATCAGCAAGAAAAGTAAATTATTTTGCCGAAATTGTTACTTTTTCGCAATTCCTAAAAAAATATTTATCAGCAACCCTGTGGGCATTCGAGTGCAGTGGTGGACACTTTTGTCTGAGTTGCTTTTGGCTATTTCGGTTCCTGCCTATTCACTACCTTTCCGGTTTGTAAAAGTTTACAGCAACCCTGTGGGAAAAAAAAGAACTCACACCTGGAGAAGATCTGGAAGCCGTCCCCCTTGCTGCGCAGCACAGCCACAGTGTCTGCGCGCAAGCTTGTGTCCATGCCCACCACGACGCAGCCATGCTTGTCATCCTCACTGGAGCACGAGGCCAGAGTTAGCTTCGCGGCGCTGTCCACCCTGAACCCTGACTCCAAGCTACCCCGCGTGCTGCACCAGTTCACTGCCGCTGTGGCTTTGGTGGCGACCTCCACCGCCCTGCACCAACGCAACCGTAAATTTAAAACCGTGTTTGGGTTCATGCCTATTTACTACCTTTCCGGTTTGTAAAATTGAAAAACTGTGTAAAGTTACAGGTATAACTCCATAGAATGGGTCATGTATCAGGAAATCATCGCATGACAACTTAGCTCGACCTCGCACAAACGACACAGGACATGCCACTACCGAAGCAACGACAGGGAATCAAGCTAGCCTCTCTGTCCACATGGTGCACCAAGCCATGACCAACGTAAATGGTTAGGCCTGTGCGAATATATGGAGGACATGTGGGATTATTCGGAGGGCAGGTGAGAAGACGAATACGTTCGTATATGACCCTTTTGATGGGGATTTTGACACTCTTTTTATGGGCACTACTACATCCCCCAGAAACTTCAATTTGTTAGGTGTGGGAGAATATGCGCTGTGGCACATGCACAATCGTATATTGGCCCAGGTGTATTAATCTGTGTAAAGTTGCAGGCATAATACCATAGAATGGCTCATGTACCAGCAAATCATCAAGCGTATTAATGACCCTTATCGGTCACACAACACCACTCCACGCCACACGAGAAGAAACAGAAGTGTGGTTTGCTCCACGCCAAGTACTTACAAACGAAAAGGTAGTGAATATGCATGAATCCAATGAGCCCAAACCAGTCACCCCAAAATACCCACCACTGAACAACAGCACCATCACGAAAGTGTTTCCCAGGGTGGATATAAAGTCAAGGGCCATGGTTCTAAGCCAGCTGTGGTTCAAGTGATAAAGGGGCCCTGGGGGCCAATAAAGTCAAACAAACTACTAAAGAAAAAAAGGCACATAGATTTTTAGGGGGGTTAGTGGTGGATAGGGGGGTAATCTAGGGCCCTATAGATTTTAAGGGGGCTATAGCGGGGGATACTATAAGGGGGACACTACAAAGGGGATTATAGTGGTGGATATTTTGTGTTAGTTGCTTTTGGCTCTTTGGGTTCATGCCTATTCACTACCTCTCCGGTTAGTAAAAGAGAATGGTAGTGAATGGGCATGATGTTGCGATTCTGGGAGAATCTGCTGTATCAGTGACATCATCGCTCCTAGCAGTAGAATACGACCATCGTTCCTGGGTCGGGCGCTTTTGGTATTAGCACAGAACGTAACACATGACAAAATATCATATATGTACCTTTCCGGTTAGTAAAACGGCCATTTTTGGGAGGGTTTTTTTCTTTCTGAACCCGAATAAATCCGCGCACCTCACACAACCCATCACAGAGCAGTTGTCCAGAGTCACTCCAGCTTCAGTATGCACAAACACGCCTTTGCTGTACAGTTTCGAGCTCACATACCGCCGCTGGATGTCCACATCCGCCACGACGCAGTTCCCACTCAGCGAAACCCTAGTCCCGCAGTCCTTCGCCTCGACACCCTGAATCTGCGCCCCCATGCATTGTATCTTCATGCCCTGAAACCGCGCTCCAGAATGCACCGCGATGCTCTGAAACCCCCCAGAAAACTTGCATTCGGACGCGTGGACTCGCGTGCCCGCCCAGTGCGCCATGAGGCAGAGGCCTGTGCCTACTTCGGGGGCTGCTTTGAAGTCGCAGTGTTTGAGATCGACCGCTGCGCCATCCACGACCACCAGAGTGCAGTAGTTGAAACGCACGCTCTCCATGATGACGTTGCACCCGATTCCTTTGCACACCACGATTCCACCTGCAGGGCAGGTTAGTTGCTCCTTAGTTGCTTTCAGCGATTTGGGTTTGTGTTGCTTTTAGTTGCTTTTCGCGGTTTGTGCTGGTTTCTTGTTAGTTGGTTTCGGCTATTTGGGTTTGTGCCTATTCGCTACCTTTCCGGGTGATGGTGCTCATGGCGATTCCACCTGTAGGGCAGGTTAGTAGGGCAGGTTTAACTTTGCTGCTTGTTTAACTGAGGTGCTTGTAAAACTGTGTTGAACCTGAATACCCAAAAGGAACTATTAATTTGTTTTTTTGCGATTTGGTTTCGTGCCTATTCGCTACCTTCCCGGTGATGGTGCTCATGACGTAGCCCAGGGTTGTTTTCACAGAATTGCAAAAAGTTAATATTCTGGCGTTAACATTCTTGCTCATGAAGCAGCCGAGCCTTTACCTGCACTACACGTCAGCGGCCTTGTCGGGGGTACTGAGGCCGAAGCCCTTCTTGGGTATGTCGTGGTTCCCGATCAACTTTTTTGTTCTGTATCTTTACACACAGCTTTTTTGGAACTTGCCCATGCATGGCCATGATCAGCACAGCATGCATGCTGCACATGCATGCATGCATGCTGTGAAAAAAGAGTGCATTCTTCAGCAGCAGGGAACCACAGCAGTGATCTCGAATTCGAAGCGCACCTTCAAAGGTGATATTCTGCAACATCGAGCCGCAACAAGAAGCATCTAGAAGAATACACTGGTGGTCCTCCAACGTGATCGCTACATCCTGAATACATTTCGCTCGCGCGTTCATCCGACACACCACCGCGTCCCCCGGCCGCGTTTGCAACGAATACAAGCCCACCTTCCCCTCCACGTTGTCCTTCGTGAGCGCTCCCCTCTGGGGCCACACTGCAGCGACTACAGCTTTGCTGTCCACCCTTGAGAGCCCCATAAAGGAAGCGGGAATGGCGAGGGTTTTGTTGTATGACACAGCGGAACCTTCCGGAGTGTTGTCGAGGTGTGCGCACATCTCAGCCACATCTCCTACATCCCAGTCCTCCTGCAAGTGCTTTGTTTTTGGTGGAATGAAATGAAAAGAAACAATTTAATGAACCTTTGAATTTTCCCTTGCTTTTGGCTATTTGGGTTCATGCGTATTCACTACCTTCACGGTTTTTTTGTGGTATACTAAGGACCCTGTATTTTGAAGTGGTGGAAAACGTTTTGGCTGTTTGCGTTCAGACCTATTCACAACCTTTTCAGGCCCATTCATCACCTTTAAGGATACCCATTACTTCTTGTCATAACTATCGCAGTTTGGCTAAGAGTCCTGGGAAAGACTTTCGAGGTGGTGCTGTTGTGCCATTCGATTGAAATGGTGGATTTTTTTGGTGTAAGTACCTCTGGGCTATTTGGGCTCATGCCTACTCACTGTCTTTCCGGTTTGTACAAGGTTACACCCATCAATTCTGTCCATATCGGGAGGAAAAGGAGCGCACCTTGTATGCACCCAGCGAGGCCCCCACCTCCCCCCCCTCAGGCCCCTCAGTCCCTGCATGCAGAACAGAGCTTGCAGCACACTCCTCCTTTGAAGGATACCTTGTGGTGCATTCTGCAGCGCCCGCTTCAGCTTCTGAAGACTTGTCTATTGG
This sequence comes from Ulvella scutata, assembly GCA_032359135.1. Taxonomy (NCBI): domain Eukaryota; kingdom Viridiplantae; phylum Chlorophyta; class Ulvophyceae; order Ulvales; family Ulvellaceae; genus Ulvella; species Ulvella scutata. The sequence goes on along the minus strand of JAUMHD010031076.1, from coordinate 5,792 downwards.
GTTTGCAGGCTGAACCTCTGATGTGGGCGGAGCCGATGAGCCTGCACATTCCGGCGGCAGGGATGGCGCTACTTCCTGTACATCCTTTGGCTCCAGTTCTGTTACGCCCTGTGGCGATGCTTCTTGAATATCCTGTGGCGATACTTCTTTTATGCCCTGTGGCGCCATTTCGTCCACATCCTGTGGCGTTATGTATTTAGCTTCCTGAGGCGCTATTTCGTCCACATCCTGTGGTGCTAGTTGATTAACGTCCTGAGACGCTATTTCGTCCACATCCTGAGGCGCTACTTCTTTAGCACCATGAGGCTCTATTTCTTTAGCTTCCTGAGGCCTAATTTCTTTAGCGTCCTGAGGCGCGATTTCTTTAGCATCTTCAGGCGCTAGTTCATCCACATCCTGTGGTGCTATTTCTTCTATGAGGCCGTGCCCAGCCCCCTGCACCACTCCACCTCCTGCAGCGGGATCATCAGCACTATCATCAGCACTATCACTGTTCTGCGTACTCTGCGTGGCCCTCGTGCCGGCCGCGGCTATCACAGCCACTGACACCGAACCAACTTCAGTGGCTTCAGGGGTATCTCCATGCATGACTGCTCCTACACTCACATCCTTTGCAGGTTCAGCAGCATCATCAAGAGCCTCTGCGACAGTCCGGCAGCTGCCAGGAGTTGTGTCCACGTTGCTAATGTCCTGATCAAGCGCATGATCATGCGCATGATGCATATCACGAACCTGATCTACATCAGGTACATGCGCATGATCATGTGCTTGATCTACGTCAGATACATGCGCTTGATCATGCGCTTGATCTACGTCGGATACATGCGCATGATCATGCGCTTGATCTACATCAGGCTGAGCATCGTTTGGAGCGGACAAGGTCCCTTCTACTGCAGCCGATTCACTATTTTTGGGGGATCTGATATTAGAATTTGAAGCATTGGAATCTGTCTCCACAGTTTCCTCGATCATTGTATTGTCCTCCATCTTCTTAGAACCTACGGTCTGCGACGCCTGCCCCACCTTTTGCTGTGCGCATGTGCCTGCTTCAGGCTCCCCCGAGACCTCCAGGATTTCATGATCCTCCGCTGCTTCGAGCCCTTCGCCACCAGACATCGCTTGGTCCTTGTTGAGATATGCATGTTGCGTAAACAGCGCAGCAGCCGGTGCTGCTGCAGCTGCAGCTGCATCAGCTGCTGCTGTTGCATCAGCTGCTGTATCAGCTGCTGCTGCTGCATCAGCTACTGCTATTGCATCAGCTGCTGCTGTTGCATGGTCTCCAGTACCCTCCTGAACCTCTTTCTCTGCCTTTAAGCTATTTTCTGGATGTCCAGGTGACAGAATTTGCGCGTCCACCGCCAGCACACCCGCCGGGTGCGCATGCATTGATTCAGAGGGCGAGGTTTTGGCCTTTGAGGCCTCAGAGGCTGTATCAGGTGCTGGCAAGAGTTCCTCGAAAGTCTCGACTCCTATGTAGTGCTGCTGCTCTTTGGTTTGCGCCCACTCCTTCATAGCGGTGTAACAGAAAGTCTCACTGTGAACACAAAATGCCTCCTTCACAGGGGCAGGCAGCTGCTGATGCAGGTGGCGATTGCTTCAAAAAGCTTCAGAATTGTTACCAGACGCTGCCTGAAAGAACAAATTGGATGACATGAAAGCCCTGCTACTCTGTAGTCTTCCCATCTTACAACCGGGAAAGGTATTAAATAGGCATGAACCCAAATAGCCAAAAGCAAAGCAAAGCAACTCTGTAGTAGTCTTTTGCAAACTGGAAAGGTACTGAAAAGGAAGGAACCCACTTCGCTATAAGCAACTAGAACAAAAGAACCAAAATTTTATTCGAACGGTACACCAGCACCATCACGAACCTCTGCTACCGAGTGCGCTCATAGCTAACGGAGTTGGCTCTGATTTTGGCCTTTCATATGTTTTTGGGGATATTTCGGCAGGAGCTTTTCTGTGCATGAGGAATGGTTGAATTCCCCAGTGCACACTGCTATATACAGGGTAGATGTGCTTAAGGTCGCGTATCAAATTCAGACGTTTCTGCGGAGTAGTCAGAATGCCCAAACTGCGGACATGTGATGAGCAGGAGAGATTACATCGACAGGACTGTAGAACAAGAAATTGGGTGTTTTGGGTTTAGGAGACATATGTCACAATGATAAACTTGTGCCATGTCTTATAATTAGTCTCGGAGCATGTGGAAGAGCATGTCGCTCTTTACACACAGCACATGCTATCCGCAGTCCCTCAGTCAGAGGCAATATCTGTGCGTGAGGGAGTGAGCGCAGAGCTCCGATCTCGTACTGCTGTGTGCCTGCAGGCCTATCGAGCAGTGCTGTGGCTCGCCCAGGGTGCTTGCAGCTTGCAGAGCAGGCCTTGGGCGTAGAAGCTAAACAATGATCTAAGTACAGAAAAATAAATTCTTTCGTGCGTCTGTCGGCTCTTGTTTGCTGCAACTGCGTCGACGTCGCAAGTGTGGATGCGAGTTAAATATGATACACGCTCTCTCCCACGCTCATAAGCTAATTGCTTAGTGCCAGCCTTAAAAGAACCTCGAGTACGAAGCACATACGAGTCGTGCTGCCTCGATAGTATGCGCTGAACACGCGGAGTGGATAGTCTGCCCAGTTCCCTGTTACCATTCGAACCAAGCGTTGGCAACAGAAAAGCGAACTCCGGGCCCGTCTGAACATGCACGACAAAGTACAAGTAGCAAGAATGACATACTTCAGAGGATTGAAAGCGTCAAGAAATGTTCCTCACCTGCTCTGAAAGAAGAGGGCCCTGTTCGAACGCAGAGACGTTTGAAAACGATCGCGTCGCGTTCCCCTTCGAGGTCTCAGCAAGTCCTGCGTAGCCGTTGACAAACAGTAATTAGCTACAATCTGATTTGTCTGTGCAGGGCGCATTGTGTGTACGCAGTCGTGTGCTGTAGTCGTCGCCCTGCATGGATGAGAAGGTCGAGCTACAGCGTTCGCGTTCAGGACAGCAGATCACAGCGCGCAACGCAGCAGTGACTGTCTCTGCCAAGAGTTTTAGTAACGGGTGTCGAATCAGCGGGCCAAGTCTGGATGCACATGTGGAGGTGTCGCGCGCGACATGGTCCTCACATGCATGAATGGGGTGGGAACGAATTCGAATGGAGCTCCATGGAGTGTGTAAAGTAGTTGCATCGACAGGACGCAGAAACAGGCGCATAACGCAATGAGGAAAGCAAATTATCAAGAAACAGTAGCTACTTGGGATTATCTACACATGCGTCACTCTACTTCAGCCGTCGGAACCAGAAGGCCAGGTAGAAGTGCATGGCCACTGGCACGGGAGTACTATTGCACCCCCAACCTAAAGAGAGCGTGGTTACCCTTGCACAAAGCAACACTGATTTCACGGTGAGCACTGGCCAGGAAAGCCCCAAAGGACACGTGACCGGTGCTAGAAGCTGCGGTGGCCAGAAGCCTGAGGTACTCCACCCCTTGAGAGTCCAGGTAGCCGTACGATTCAATAGGACAGGCACGAAACGTGAGGCCGGGCACCCGATGCGCGTTGAATTGGGAACATTTGCGCATGCGGGCGGAGGTGGCGGAGGCACCGGTGGTGAAGGCGGCTCCACGTGAGATATTGGTTGCGCCGCCAGGGTGGGTAACAACAGTGTCAAGGTCCATGGTGCCAGGGCCGGGGCTGACAATGGCGTATATGTCGCCGCGGGGTTGGCCAATGGTGTGCCCGGGCGCTGGGTCGCGGTACAAGGGCGCCCGGGCTCTGGAAATGTCTAAATTGAAATGCCTGCGCGGCTGGTGGCATTGCGGAGACCCTTGCTTACCAAGTTGTGGCGGTGCTGTTTACGGCTGCTGGGAATGGAGTTGCATGTGGCCTCATTGCCCTCGAGCAAGGTGCCACAATGGCATTTAGTGGGTTGCGCCCCAGGTAAGAAGCCAGAGGCCGAAAACTTGAACTTCAAGAGGCTTACCGCGGCATGCTGCTTTGAACATGCCTCATGCAAATTGTAAAACAGATGATATCAAGTGACTTATAATGTCCCTGTCGTTGCTTCGGTAGTGGCGTGTCCTGTGTCGTTTGTGCGAGGTCGAGCTAATTTGGCAGGCGATGATTTGCTGGTACATGAGCCATTCTATGGAGTTATGCCTGTAACTTTTAAAAAAACAACTTTTACACACACATCCCAGACTTCACACCGCGGCCCCCCCGCACGCCCCCCCCCCCACCCCACAAACTTCCTATCACCCCAAATACGCCTCCTCTCTGCTCTTCTTGCTTACGCGTGGCTATTGATCACCAGTGTCGCCTAGTTACATAGAACAATTCTCAATATTCGGGGCTATTTTTTGGGTGTGTGCCCTAACAAATAAAGCGACACTGGTGATCACTGCGCGTGGCTATTCTCTCCCGTGCCCCACAGCTCCCCCCCCTTGGTGGGTACATATCGCAAAGTGCGTTTATGGCGGCAACGCGAAATCTACAGCGGAAACGTGGTCCACATAACGTAAGCGCGCCCAGACGCCAACTCGTGCATCCTGTGCACAACTGTGATGGGTGCTCAACCCTATAGAGATTCCTGAGCGGGGGAAACTATATATACACGAGCGCACTCTAGATCTTCACCCCTTCGCCAGACATTGAGGCTTAGGGGACAGGGGCCTCGTGCAGCCACTGTTATTGCATGTTGTAGTTGTATTTGGTTTCGGTTCTGGATCGCTAGTTGCTAGTGGTGCTCATTAGGTTTCCTGGTAGCTCTGCCTGATGACCTTCTCCTGCTCGCCATTACTCCTGCTGCGAACCCAATTTCTTGTTCTCCAGTCCTGTCGATGTAATCTCTCACTCTAGATCTAGGAGTGTGGATTCCGCCCGCATGTCAACGATGATAGTGTGCTTTCGGTGACTGCTTCTGGGCGCGTACTTTCAGAGCATGGTGAAAATGAGCATTCCAGAGTGGGATACGTTTGCGTAGGTTTGTGTCCCAACATGTAATTACATGCACAAGATCCGCATCACATGTGATCGATTTTTCAATGCATGTACATGCGTCGAAAACTCGAGTGGAAAAAGTACATGTGCGCCAGGGCTGTGAAATTAAAGTTAAAGCAAATTAAAGCAGTGAAATTACAGAATTAAAGCTCTTTAAATTACACTTAATTCGAGTTTTCGCTATTAATTGCTTTCAATTAATTGTAACTTTAATTGCTTAACTACAAGTTTGCCTTTAATTAAAGATGTAATTACGAACCTCCCCACGGTCTGCACCAAGCGTTGCAGGCGTAAACCGGGGGCCCTATTGTATTTGTTTTCTCGTGTTTGAGGTACAGACATGTTTCTAGATATATGTGTGAGCAGGTACTATGACTTCTGAAGCGTTACCTGACGCACAGCCAGATGATGTGGGCAGACTAGTAGACGGTTGATGTAGCTTTTGTCGGTGAAGATGAACAGAGAAATATTGGGTGACAGTTCACTGTTCGAGTCTCTAGGAGTCCTCGATAAAGCACATCAATAGGGAGCAGACGACATTTTGGATGATCTGTTAGAGATACAGGAGGTGGAGCAGCACAGCAGAGTTGAGAAGGAGGTTGTGCAGTGCCTGGATGAGGTGGAGGAGAGTGATGATGAGGGTGAGGGTTATCAAGTTACATCCTTCAACCACTGTTTAGTGGATAAGCTGCTGCTTATATACCATAAGGTATGTGCACACCACACGGGTACTGAACACATGCAGTGTGTTCAGTAGAATCTAGTCTGATCTCAAGATCCTCCATGCATGTCAAGAAGCTTCT
>JAUMHD010031065.1:0-23508 GCA_032359135.1 Ulvella scutata | reverse complement strand
GAAGTGGTGGATGTTTTGTGTTAGTTGATTTTGGCTATTTGGGTTCATGCCTATTTACTACCTTTCAGGTTTGTAAGTGAACAGAGTCACCACTGCACTTGAATGGCACAGCAGCACCATTGCGAAAGTCTTTCCCTGCACTCTTAGCCAAACTGCGATAGACAAGACGAAACACACTGCCATGACCCCGAGTCAGCGCACAACCGAGGTACCGATAAGCCTCGCAAAGCACTGGTAAAGTACCACTAGATTTTACTTTACTTCGGGCCCTCCGCGAGCACCGCATCAGCACTCAATGTTGGAAGCACTTGAGGATCACTGCTAGGCTTTACAGGTGCGTGTGTTGGGTTGTAGGGTCCTGGCTTTATTATTATTATTATTTTACCCATTGATGCTTACAAACCGGAAAGGTAGTAAATAGGCATGAACCCAAGATGTAGGGTCCTGGCATTATATTAAGTGGTGGAATGGTAAAACAACTGGTTTGTAAATTGCCACAAGTACAACAATTACTGAAGTCAGAAGCTTCTGCAGAAATTCTCGCTTCACTGAAGGGACCAAAAAAGACAGGTAATCAGGACCACGTAATACCCAAGAACGGCTTCAGCATCAGTACCCCCGAAGGCATGGGACAAGTAACAGCTCAGGTATCGCAACACGAAGATGCTGACACACATTGTGTACAAGTTTCTAGATAGCATAGTACGTGTAATCCAGTGCATGAAGTTCTAGTTTTTCACAGACGGCCACATTTGAGCAGACTGGAAATGTCCCAGTATGCGAAACAGAGCAAAGCGGATCATACAGGGTTATTCCATTTCATTTTCAGCACCAAGAATGTTCAGCCACAGGCCGCACCTTCAAAAATTATGTTCCTGAGCGTCAGCCCGGAGCAGGAAGAATCGAAGAGGGTGCATTGATTAGGTCTGAGCTGGAAGCACGCTCCGTCTATGCTCATACCCTTGATGAGCATCCTGCAAGACCTCACCCCTGTCCCCTCTCTCAAGAAGAACAACCCTTCTTCCAAGTCTGCCTCTGTGATACCATCAGATTCTGGCCAGCACCGCAAACTTGCCATTGCATCCTCGTCATGACAGGAGCTAATAGCTTGCGAAGAAGCTTCCGTGGAAGCTTCTACCGACGAAGACTCGCGATCGGTTGAACGCGGGCTCGAGGACGCGTCTGGTGGCTGTACGATCCGACACCCATCAACCACAAGCGTCAGGTATGCAGCCTTTTCCGGCTGAATTAAACGCAGGCCCCAGAGGGATAATTGCTGAAGACGGGTTCTGGGTGGTTCAGGTGTTGGCGGGTCCGTGGCGGATGAGCAAGCGGAGGCGATTCCGGGAACTGACGCGTGTGCTGCAAGATGCATGTAGTCCGCAGGCAACGAGTTGAAGTGGAACTCGAAGCTGTGGGGCGAATGGCGGAGGAGTTCCGTTGCTTGATCTGTTGTTAGGGGTTGAAGAACCTGCAGTGATCAAGTGCTGTCACTAGTGCACTGTCACTAGCCAGTGTCGCTTGATTTGTCAGGATATACACCGAAGACGGAGTCCCGAATATTCAGGATTGTTGGCCCTTATTGCAATACTTGGACTGCGCTCGAGGTGCAAGTTCCTTTCATTTGGGTACTTGACAGAGACCCACCCTGCCCTCCCCACCCCCAACTCACAATATAATCCCCGTAGCAGGGATTATCCAGATTCTTGACAGAGACGCCCCCAGCCCCTCCTCCCCCGTACGCAAAATATAACTGTGGGATTGCTGAGCTCACCTTCGTCTGGCGCAACTCCGAGGAGCAAACAGATGGTTCATCCACTGACCCTGAGCCTTCTTTCTGTGTCTGTGGTGTCCCAGGTGTCTCGAACAATCGCGACCCGAGAGTGCGATACACCTCTCCCAAAGTCTCGTTATCTTGGAAATACTCGGAAGACTGCATTACAATCGCAAGTGAAGCGGGAAGACGTCTTACAACCTCGAGTTCCGACAGGAAATTTGAATCCGCGGTTTGAACACGAACAGAAGAGCTTCAGCTTGAGCCACATACAGTGCAAGGGATATCGATCATGAACCAGGCACGAACAAAGTTCACATCAGATCCATGCTCTGCGAAGCTTGGCCATGTCCAGAGCGTTCGACTCGTGCTCGCACACTGTTGGACAGACTATCACAAACTTGAAACCAGGATTCGTGACACATAACGTACCTTCAAGTACTCAACTAACTCCTCATCGTCTTCGTTTTGGAGTTGTTCCGATTGCATTCGTATGCACGCGAACCAAGGCAGTCCCTCACGAGCTGGTACCTCGAACCCCGAACCCATCGCCGTTGCGTTCACGAGTTCTGCCAGCAACTTGCTCCTCGCAATGGTGCGTTGATCAATTGTGCATTCTGTTCCATCTGGGAAGAGACACACAACGCTGCCTGATTCAACGGGCGTGCATCGAATGTTTCTGTTCGCGTTCTCGCCTGCGTCAGGTGCGGCACATATAGTAGCTACTGCAGCTGGATACGACATTCCTGGTCGCTTGATGAATGATCAAGCCCACACATACATTACACTCAACATATCCCCATCGTTCTGTGAAGGCGAAGACTGTTCGTGAACGAGAGTCTAAAGAGAAGAAGAATGGAGTTTCAATTTGAACGTTAACATTGAAGCAATTGTTGCAACACGGTAACCATGGCCAGCGATCGCCTCAGAGGACAGGAAGAGAACGCTTGGCAGCTTATTCAACAGAACTGAACATGCAGCGTTCGGAATTCTCAGCGTTCGGAACATGGCGAGAGACTCTGGCACCGTCTTGCGCCATGAGCCGAACGTTTGAATTTGAACAGGAACATGTTGCAAGACAGAATTCACACCCGACGCGCGTGATGCATGCTCAAAACGATCTCCGTCAACATCCAGAAGATGCGAACATCCAGAAGCTTCGAAGGTATGGACGAAATTTAAAGCAGAGCTATGGCGACGCTCGTCTTCAATGCCATGGCCACATACAAGTATGCATATTCGCACCGATGATGACCCTTCTGGGCACGCTAGCGTGCCTTCGGATTATCTTCCTTGCTGGTTCACCCCTTCTTGGGTACTGAGGCCGAAGCCCTACTTGGTTATGGCGTGGTTCCCGATTATCGCTTCTTTTACAAAGCAAAATTTCTCCTGGTGAAGGAAAACTTATCAGGAACCACCACTGTGAATGAAGGTATCATTAGCTCTGGATCTGTTGCAACGGTCACCAGACGGTTCCTTTCGTCCTGTGCCACGATTATGCTCCACGAATGACTTAAATGGCACTTCATCGAGTTTTTCCACCACATTAATCGGCCGAAACCCCAAAAACCATGAAGATACATTTTCTGTTTCGTCTATGTGATCAATCCAACAATTGCTACTGCTCCATGCATGCACCTGAACTCATGCCAGGGGCGAGGCCACATGAACCTCTCGGGGGTGAAATGTCAGTGCAGCCTGGCCCAGACTTCATCCCCAAGGCTGTGTCTGCCTGGAGCGAAGCCTGTGCGCTGTGGCGTGCGCTTGACAAAGGCAGCACAGGTCCGGCATCAGAGGATGACAGCGTGCTGCACCTATGTCTGACTGCCAGTCCCTGGGGCCAACTCCCCAAGGGGTGTGGATGCACTCTGCCGCTGTTGCGAGCAGTATGTGTTGGGCGGGTAGCTTGAGTCACACGATTCAAGCACAGAAAGTTGGCGTACCTTGCCCTGTTCTGTGCGTATGAGTGCACCAAGCTCTGCCATGTCGTGCTCTGCAATCAGTCAGACAATTAGGATATGCAGAGAGGGTTCAGCATGCATGGATTGGGCCGCATGGAACTCTTCTTGTCCCATAATTCGTTTTCCAGAAACCTTGGAGTTACCATGAATAATTCGACGCATCACAAAGAACGTCCACTTCGCTCGAGTGGCATAACAGCAGCAGCAGAACAGTATTTCCCAGCACCAATTGCGATTGCACGCACCCAGGCTTCCGCGATGGTGATGTTGTGACATTCGAGTGAAGGGGTGGTTCAACGACGAAGAAACAGCTAATCGGGAACCAGCCATACCCTCGTTACAAACCGGAAAGGTAGTAAATAGGCATGAACCCAAATAGCCAAAATCAACTAACACAAAAAATCCACCACCAGCCATACCAAAGGAAAAAAAAAGCTAATCGGGAACCACGCCGTACCCAAGAAGCTTCTTAAGGGCTTCGGCCTCAGCTGCGTCCAGGGGTTGGCGCTAGCTATTAAATTACTACTAATTTTAGTGCTAAAGTTTGATTCTAGAGTTTGATTCTGACATTCTTGTTGATCAGTCAAGACTCTTGACTCAAGAGAGTTTATCATGCACATGCGTGCTAAAGCTGAGGCAGAGCTTGATTTCACAGCTTGAGGGCTGTATTCGGACGAAAGTTCAACACAAAAAATGCTAATCGGGAACCACGCCATGCCCAAGAAGGGTTTTGGCCTCAGCAGTTGTACTCCATCGATAAATTTCCCTTCAGTGTAGCAATTGACATTCGGTGTGAAGAATCTATGAATGTGGCTTAGGTGACACAGATAGCCATGTGGGCTGTCAATTCAAGCTTGGCAAGTTGAAACCCTGCGGTAGCACTGTTTAGCCTTTGATGCTTGATTAGTTCTTTGCTACGTTCCACGCTGCTTTGCAAATACAGTGTTGCCTTCACATTTGGGAGAGGCACGTAAAAGAGAGCCAGACAAATCGGAAGGTGAAGGTAGGAGAACGCAAAGCGTGTGGATAATGAAAGGTGCATGCAGTGCTGAGGGCACCAATGCTGATGATCTAGAGGTGTTAGAACAGTTGGCCCCCAGGGCTTTCCTTCGGGAACAGTTGAATAGTGTTCAGGCCTTGAGCAGAGGAGTCCCTGGGTCAATTCTGAGAATGAAGCTGTTTTGACACCTGAAACCGCGTTTTTTCAGTCAAAAGCAAAAAAAACAGCTGACTTTTTCACCGCGTGCCCGCAAAAGAGCAAACTATTTTGACACTCTGCGCGCCAAAGAGCACTAACGTTTATGTCAGTGCGCACCCAAGAGTGTGTAACGTTACAGGCATAGCTCCATAGCATGGCTCATGTACCAGCAAAAGCTCAATGTACCAGCGCGCCCAAGAGTCAATGTGGAATTTTCACGCGCCAACCCCTGGCTGCTGTAGCTGGTTGTTGCTGGTTGGGTTTTTACCTATTCACTACTTTTCCAGTTTGTAGACGAAATTTCCCATAGGCTGTGTAGAATGGAAGGGACCAGGTTTGTAAATGGGGAAGGGACCAGGGATGAAAGTGGCGGACATTTTTGTTTTAGTTGCTTCGGGCTATTTGGCTTCATGCCTATTCACTACCTTTCAGGCTTGTAACCCAAGGCATGCAAGGGACCCTCCCGGGATTCATGGCGTTTGCGTGTTTGTGATCCTCCTCTACATCTATCCACGACATTGTGCATTGTTTCATATCGTGTTTGTGTGTGACTGGACTGTTTGTGTGTGCGACAAACTTGCATGTCCTTTCCCCACTCCTTTGAGGGTGCTGAGGTCACAGCCCCTCTAGGGTATGATGGTCCCTAGATAGGGGGGGGGGAGAGAGAGAGAGAGTAATTGGGCAGATGTTTTTTGGGCAGTTTGTTTGGGCAACTGCCGAATCGTATCGGGCCGACACGATCGCAAACAAATAAATCGTGTTTGGGCCAAGCCTGCTGGGGGCCAATGACCACTTCACTCCAATAGCTCTATTCACATGAATCCCGCTGAGGGCATGCGTGGGTGGATCTCTCAGAAGGCGTCTGTCCTCCCGCAGAAACTCGGGTGCCTGAGGAGTGGCAGGTAGAACGCCTTCTGTGGATCCACCCGATCGTCCAAACAACACTCAGTTTCCGTTGAGCTAGCTTGTGAACTAGAAAGGCCCGTGGCCTGCCGGCAATACGGATCGCCCGATCGCGAGATGCCCAACTTGGCCAAGGTTGGGCGAGCGGATCAGCAGTGTTGACAGAAGAAAGGTTATCCAAGATCTGTGGGAATCTTGGAAGATGTATGCACGCGTTTCGTAGAGGCTGTGCAAATGCAAGGCCACCTTGAAGCGTTTGACTGCCAGGAGGTAAGAATCGAGCTCCTCTTGCAATTGTCTCACACACGCGCTGGATAGAAATGCTGCTGCCTAGGTCAATTCCCTCCACCTGTTTTCTGCAGTTCTCTCATGTTGACTCGATACGCGAATGGACTAAACACAGCAACAAAGGGGCAAGAATCCAAATACACATACAGAACATGTACAAAATGCAAACATTCAACTAGTAATTCACTACTCTGTGTATTCGAGTTCTCCCTCTGGCAATTGTCGTGGTTGCTACTTTATCAGTAGAAGAATGCACGCCATCCAATCTTCACACTTCAACGCAACAAGGGGCAGGTGTCATGTAGTGAGAGGTGCATGCCATACACTGTAAGCGATGGAGTGACCCTGGTCTTTGATCGGATCGCCACGGAACACATCGATGTGGAATGTTGGAATCCGTGTGCTCCCCACATTGCCTCGACGCTGAACACCACTGTCCTTCTGGCACTTGCAGTGATACTTTGACAATGAAGTCAGGTGCCATCAGTGTTGAATCGTTGAACATGCCGTTGCAGTGCCCAATGTATTGTCCAACATGTAGCTCAATCAGCACTGAATATGACAGGTCAATTGTAGCTTTTCCTGCCTTCAACATAGCAATGTATTAAATATGGTGTATCGATACAATGAACGCTCGATTTCTGCTCAATCTGCAGTGAGTGCTCACTGAGTTGCTATATTGCTTTTTATGAACTGTTGGTGAAGTCCAGTTCCACCAGTGATCCAATGCGTGCTGGCCAGTACTCGTTGCACTGAGCAGTACACATGCAGCCAATATACTCCCTTTCGCTTTACCACACACCAGTTCATGATACCAGCCAGACTTCACTCTCCTAACACTTTCGTCATAACTATCACAGTTTGGGGAAGAGTGCTGGTGAAGACTTTCGTAATGATGCTGTTGTGCCATTCAAGTGAAGCGGAGGATGTTTTGTGTTGTTTACTTTTGGCTACTTGGGTTCATGCCTATTCACTACCTTTTCGGGTTTCAAGTGGCACTGGTCCATGTTCCTGCTGTGGCTGTGGGGCTTCCTTGCCCTGTGCAACACTGTGATTCATCGTGGTGCCAACCTGCCTTGCCTGGAATGTTGCCGTTCCTGTGCCCTTTCCTCTGGGATGCGATGATTTGCTGGTACATGAGCCATTTTATGGAGTTGTGCCTGCAACTGTACACAACTTTCCTCTGGGATTTCAGCTTGCCTCATCTTGTGGCTTTTCCTGTGGCTTTTTAACCTCCCTTCACACCAAAGGCAACTCTCTGCTACCTGTCTGATTGTAGCACAGGCGCCGTGATGCATAGAATGTATGCGTGCAATCCCTCATCATCTGCTCGAGGTTCTGTGGTCCACCCGCACATAGCAATCCTTCTTTCCTACTATGAAAATACGGGGTGGGACCTAGTAAAAATGCCTCCAAATGCATTGCATGAGGCTGTGCCAGGGACTTCAAAGTGTGTTTTGAATCGTATTTTTTGCCCCAAGGCCCGATTCTTGGTTGAACCAGAGTGTGATGTAAACCAGATAGCCAGCACGAGACCGGTGGAAGCACGTTTTTCTTTCCTTGTGTCTAACGATCGCCTTGTACATGTGCACACCCTTTGTCGATTGCAACTGCTCCACGCGCAGCTGTGGCTCGCATCATGCTCATTCGCAGACTGTCTTGCAGACTTGAAAGCGGTATACGCTGTCTCGGGTGCCAAGAAGGCTCTGCCGCAGATGAAGCTCGGTGAGCGCCGGTTTGAGGCCTTTATCATCTGTTGGCGTATGGTTCTCATGGTCAGGCGCACAGCAACACGAGACGACCCAATCCTTAAGAAAGAGATCCCGAAGCTGTTACAGGATCCTGAGGATCCTGAGACAGCTTCGGGATCTCTTGCTTGAGGATTTGGTCTTCCCTTGTTGCAGGTAAAAAGCGGGGCTTTCTGAGACAAAAGAAAGCCCTGCCTCTTGCTGCTCACCTGGTCTGCTTTCCGGGTCCTGTAATAGCTCCTGTGTCTTTATTTTGAGGACTTTGTCCTCTGCAGGCTAGTGCGGCATAGCATCAGACATCTAGTACGGGCTCTGCGTGCTGTGAAGTGCTATCCATCATGCATTATCCGCATGCATGCGTCAGGCATCTAGCACTGCGTGCACTACGCGCGCTGTGGAGCATCTGCATAGTTGTTCACAGTGATGTTGCGCACCACAGTGACCTGACAGCGATCTAGCACTGCGCAACATGCCCATCACAGAAAGGGGAGAGTGTCTCCTGGACTTGGGCAACCCAAGAGTGGCAGAGGCTGCACAGCATGCTGAGCTGCTGCAGAGATTGTGGCGTTTCTTTTGATTTGGTTGCTTTTACCTGTTCAGGTCGTTGCGTTGTTGTCCTTTTGCTACTTTCCCATGTTACGCAGCATGATATGGTGCTGGGGAGGGTGGGTTCATGCCTGTTCACTACCTTTCCGGTTTGTCAAGGGGTGCTGGAGAGGGTGGCTGTGCTGGGAATTCTGTCTTTCTTCTGAAGGGGTAGAGCAGGAGCAGATTTCTGCAGTGGTGATGCCGGTTGATCTTCTGAATATCTAAATAGGAATGCAGAGCAGCATCTGGTGGTGACTGCTGTGCGATCCAACGACCGCACCTGGTGTTGGCAGCTGTGACTGCAGATCAGCTGTCACTTCAAGCAGTGAGCAGGCTTGTTCAAAAGTTCAGGAAACTGTACGAAGTACTCGGGCCAACTGATTACTTTCCGTTTCTGGTCGCTTACAAAGGACGATAGATTTTGCGATTCCTCTTGTCCCATTTCCTTATCTTCCCATACGTTTTCTGTGTGTGTGCAGCGCCCTTGTCGATGTAATCACATTTATTTGATCTGGAGGGAACCTCGTTGCCAAAATTCGCCTTTCGGTTTCAGTCTGAGTGTCAACTATTCCACTTTTAGGCACACAACCCCCTGGTAGAGGCCGCAGAACTTCAGGCAGCAGCTTGTGAGGGTGCAGCCGAGTGGCTTGTTCAAGGCACTGCCATGTGTGGCCTGGGGTAGCAGAATGCGAGTGCTGGCATAACGAGTATATGGGTAAAAAGTAATTAATGTACGAATTATGTGACACATAAAGTATGTGTTACCATCGACAGGGGCGCGGCTCACAAGCACGAAAGGGGCATCACAATAGAGCATCTGGAACCAGCCAACAATGCCAGCACCGCAACCAGCATCCATGGGACGACTACCACTAAGTAGCAAACAAACCTCGTAAATGATGTGCTCATTTTGGACAGCACTTTCATTGATCCGGGCAGACGCTCAACGTTTCCCCACAGCCAGCACTGCAATTAAATTTAAATAATCGTGGCAGGACCCTTCCATTCCTTCGAGATGTCATGAGGCTGCTTATGAGGTCGGGCAACTGCAAGGAGATGTGAAGGAGTCAGTGGATTCTTTTGTACCAGAACATCTTTGTGAACAGAGCACCTGTTAACGTCTGTTCACTGAGACGTAACTCTTGCAAACTGGAAAGGCAATGAATATGATTGAGCCCTTCCTGGACGATCCTAGGTTCTCACTTTGTTAGTTTCCTTCTTTCTACGTGCCAATTCTGTCGGCCTAAGGTCATGGCTAATGCAGAATTGGCTGTGTTTTATGTTTATCCTGGTGATATTACCCGCTTGTTGGCACCGTCTGTGCGTGCTTGCAATTTCCTGCACACCAAACCTCCCCCAGGCCAGGGCTGCAAGTACAGGTCTGTAAATTACTTCAAGCAACTGTACAAAGAAACCGAGGGTAGGGGGGAACGCCGATTGGGAACCCCCGTACAACCGCTGGCTTTTTTGACCCGTCAGTCAAGGGAACTCGCTGTTTTCACACGAGGAAGATGCCGTTTCTGGGCGCAGCAGATCAAATGGAGCTGCAAGTTGCACATTATGTTGTGCCTGTGGGATAAGGAATTCATCGTTGTTGTTGCAGGCCATGTAGAGCTCCGGCTGTGGCAGCATGTATCATATGGTGCCGCAAAGTGGACGGGACTGCCTGTTCTGCGAATTCATGACCTCCAGCTGTATGTTGGGATCTGAACACGAGATTGGAGTCTTCCTGAGACAGGAAATTGATCAAGACGGAGCGTACCTACGTGGTAACCAGTCCGTCCTCACCACAAACACATTGAGCACAGGTCGCACGCTATCATCCACGCAGATGGTTTTCGCCTACGATGGACCAGAGTATCCGATATTCCGTACTTGTCGACTCCCTCCGACTTGAGGTACCATTATTGTTAGAAAAGTGTCTGGGATGTGGATGTGTGCCCCTCAAAGAATGGTTGGCAGGCTCTCACGCATCGTTCAAGCGTTGAAAGGCACAATACAGGCCTTTGCAGGCGCAGTAACATGCCAGTATCTGCTGGCCCATTTGCTGACTTTTCTGGCAAAATTGGAAAGTATGTCAAAAAAACGTGCTACCTGTTATCTCTGACAGGAGCTCCGAGTCGAAATGTGTTCAATCCGAATACGAAACGACGTTGAAGTCCACGCTTGATTTGCTGCTTTGAAGTATAGCAGCAAGATGCTATTTGATGGGCCTGACAGCAGAGCATCAGTCACTGCATTATCACCTCGCACATGCCAGAGGTTAGGAGTCATTTGAGTAGGATTTAGCTGTGTGAGAGTTTCACAACGTTACTGGTGCAGGGCCAGGATGATGTTACATTTGAAGCCTTTCTTCTTCAACGTTGATTGATGTGTTAATTGACGCCTGAACACTTGCGAATTCTTGTAGATAAAACGATGCCGTTGACTGCATGTGGTGTGCTGATGTCAGCGTGTATTGGCGTTTTCGCATGCTTCACTCTTGCTTGTGCGGTCATGATGATCTCCATAATAGCACACGAATGCGACTTCAGCTGCGTAAAAGAGACTCCAGGTGCAAAGCAAACTGATGGCAATGAAGTGTATGTTTGTAATGGTGCGCATTGCTCTCCCGACTTGGTGTTATCCATGCCTGAGCACATTCACTACATAGCTGCATCAAGCGCCACAGGTGTGCGCGCGAACCTTGACAGATTCACTTGTCACTCACACATCGCATGTGTCTCTGAGTCGTAAGAGGATCTATCCATCAAGGGTGAAGTTGCTTCATCAGTGGGGTCCAGGTGTCCAACAGCTTGTACGTGTCTGGTGCAGCCGTTCCACAGCAATGCCCTGTAGGCGCATCCAGATTTCATGCAACGCTGACAATGCCACGCATTTCTTAACCGCAGAGCTTGTGCTTGAAGCAACTCCTAGTGTGCACACCGTGTGTGATAGGCTTGGATCACAAGTGTTGAGCATCCGCCTAGCACGCAGCAGACATCCGTGCATCAGTAAGAGAAATGAATGCACAACATGGCCTTAAGACTGTTCTCTGCTATGCAGGTAAACTGGGCTGCAGCCAGAGCCAGGAATCGGTGTTCATGATAGGGGCGTACGGCTTGGGCCTTGCTGGAGTTGGTTGGATGCTTGGTGGCATATTTTGTGGTTACAGATGCATCAGGCAGAAGCCAGATCCTGTGCTGGAAGACCCGAAGATCACAACTGAAAGTTTGGTCCAGGCCAGGGAAGATCATGTACTGCAGGCGCAAGAAGTGTAGATCAGTCGCTTAGGGCCTTGTGCACTGTGTCGTAGTCTGCCAGACTGAACACAACATGGCCGGAGCTTGTAGCTGGGTAGAATAACGTGAGCAGTTGAACAAATTTACGGCGCTCGAAAACGAGGTCGATGGGTACATCAGACTGCAACAAAGTCCTGTTGCAAGCTGTTCTCGTTTACTGCCATGTATTTACAGATCATTCTCTGATGAAGAGGATGCCTTGATGATTTCCCATTGCATTTCTGCGTGCCACCATGAGTGGCTCGAGTGTTGCTTGTTCATGATATCATGCATGATGCCAGAGTCCTTGCAAGTGAAATGATCATCGTGTTTGCTCTTGTCTGGAATTTCTTCCTTTGAGCTAGTCAGAGACGTGTAATGGATCATTTGTGCGAACTATGGTTGTGCAACAGGAAACGGAAAAGTCCTCGCGTGCCAGGGAAAGGCCAGGGATGATATGCAGCCGTTGAAATTCTCACAGGTGCAAATCATCGCACCAATGCTGCTTGTTTGGTTTGCCCTGTCTTGGTGTGTTGTGTGCTTCATGGGAGGTGCTGCATGGGCAAGAACCAGACAAGCAAGGCACAAACCAAAGAGCACGCGAAGTATTCATAATTGGACTGTCTTGTGCTGTCGTGCGATTCATTTCGTACCTTAGAAGCCCTGTATTGCAGAGCACCCAAACAGCCTATTAGAAATTGGTGCGCACGCCGAAAATCTAATGAATGGGCAAGAACCTGAATTGATATCAAACTGATCCAGAAAGGAACAACTCATTGCCAAGTCCCACGACAATAAAGTGGCAAGCACCTCAATGGAATGCCACCAGTCACTGTCTACATCAAGCTAACACGTAGGTGCTCAACTTGACTGTGCACTAGATACCAGATCACACAGAATAAGATAAGCAGGTGAGCTGGTTCCGCACTCGTCTTCCTATGTCACCATGTTGAACACTGCATTGCGTTTGAAATGTTGCTGTAGGGCATTTTGATAGTAACTTGTTGCAACAGCAGCGCGAAAAATCATGCAGAGAGTCCGACGAAAGAAGCCATGGCGAGCCAATCACCAAACACGAAGCTAACCAGCGCACCAATTCCTGCACGACCTGAATCGGAGCCACCACGTTGGGGCATTCGGGTGTGCTGATCCTGTTCTTGTTCAAACCGAACAATTCGAAGTGCACGACCTGGAGTACAAATCTACACCACAATGTGTTGCGTCATCCACTGAGACGTGATGTATGCTTTCAGGTCAAGGCTATCATCGCCCTACTGTGCCTTGCTTTGTTGGCAGCAGGCGCTACAGCACTGGGTTTGGGCCTACGAAAAAGAGCAGGTGATTTCCATTCCTTTCTCGGTTGTTGTACAAGCCTCAATGTCTGCAGTCTAATCGTGAATTCTGTTGGCATTCGTGTTCATGCTAAGTATGTTGCAGAGGGTATCTTCGCAATGTTGATCTGAGCATGTGCAGACAAAAATGACCGACAGAGTCCAGTAACAAGCACTACCGGGACAGCCTCGGGTCAGAATGAAGACACAAATAGTACGCCAACCACCGTCTCCGAAGTTGAAGTTCTGCACCCGCTCGTGCACACCTTCCTTGCCTTTTATAATACGCTGCAGATGGCCTAATCTGATGCAGGCGGTTCTGCTGTCTAACAAGGAAGCTCTTTGTAGGATCTCCTGTAACACCGGCATCTTGTCCTGCTGGTGGCATAGAATGTCCTCCTGGATCTGATAATGCAACGGAGGCCACTGGAAACCTGACTGCTTGCGGTTCAATCTTTGAGGTTGTTTCCTCTCGTCCTGACCTTTCGACAATCGCGAGCCTCCTTCAGGTACGTACCAGACAGTGCTGAAGTACTGTACTATTTTGCACTTATCTGTTCAGGTGACTCGATTCGAAATCGCAATAGAAGAGACCCTTCCTGTCAGATGTTGAAAAATTGGCACATATCCTATGCCATATACTCGTCACTGTGATCAATTGCTGGTGTGCTTTGAGATATGTAGATGTGTTTGCCAATGTTTTTCGTAATATGCTTGTCTCGTGCAGGCCTCTGGATTGAATGGCACCTTGGACGATAAGGGCTCAAATTTCACTCTGTTGGCTGTTTCTAACTCTGCATTCGGAAGGATCCCTCAGGAGCAACTCAATGTCATCGCCTCTGACATCTCCCTCCTGGCCTTCGTACGCATCACTCACTCCTGCATCATATCTTTCCACTGTACCTCCTTCGTTTGCATACGTGAGCTTGTTTGACTCGCATCAGAAAGACTAGTGTTGCCAGCAATGCTATTTTCTGTTGCAATTCTTGATCATTGTAAATGTCCTGTGCTTGCTCCCAGTGGCCAGCACAATGCATGCCATACGAATTTGAGTCTGTTGCAATGGAGCAAAACTGCATTGCTGAACACTTCTGTTTGGAGACTACTCTTGAACATACCCCTTGTACTTGTGGTTTCTGGAGAAGAAGTTTTTGAGACCAGAACCATGATTAGAGAAGAAGAGACTAATCCCTCCTCCAGCAATTGATCGTGTGCGTGTGTGGAGTGCAGGTCTTGAGAGGGCATGTTGTCCCTGTGCCTGTGTCAGTAGCATCAATGTCTGATGGCGGAAATCTTCCCACCCTTGCTGGTTCCATCTCTGTCTCGAGCTCTAGTGACAATGTGACGTTCTCCACATTTGATAGCGCCACCAGCGCAAACCTGACTACAGCAGACATTACGGCGTGCAACGGATACGTGCACATCATCGACTCTGTGCTTCTGGGTGGTGACATTCTGCAGGCCATTTCTGCCGCCCTTGACACAGTCCCAGCACCAGGGGGAGTGCCTATCGGGCTGCTGCCACATGTGGATGGAATCACACGCCAGGAGGATGGCGCTTGGTCTGTGTGCTCGGGAAGATGGGCTCCACAAGTGTTCAAGGGACCAGAACCCTGCGGGTTTCGAGTTAGAGACTCAGGTGTGGTAAATGTTGGTTCACTGTTTGGCGGAGCGAAGGGACTCTTCTCAACTGATGCTGCTGATGGGCAAGATGACCCCTGCTTCAAATCTTCCTTGGTGAACATGTTTGGTCAGGAGCTTTGCGAGTTCAATGATGTCCCCGGAGGAGTCGATTGCGTGCCAGTTACGAACGGCACACAGTGTGTCTGTGTTGCGCCACTTGGGAAGCCGTACATTAAGACAAATAACCAAAAGTGGAGCGGAAACATCGCATTCAACACCTTTCTGTCAAGGCTGAGGGGCACGGCAAACCTTGCTGATGGCGCTGTGGACGAGGACGACGGCGCTTTGGAGACACAGCGTATCCAGAACCGGGTCAAGTTAGAGCAGGCGCTCTCACAGATGTTGAATGTCACGGACTGTGATTAACGGATTAGAGGTGTCTTGGTGGCACGCTTTGGGATGATGGTTGGATGTGCGTTGGAGTAGTAGTGGTCAACATGGTCAGATTCTCTCAGATGTGAGGTGTGCATCGTTTGTAACGGGACAGTTGACGTCTGAGTTGGTGTGCACTGCAAACAGTCGTGGTGTCATGCTTGCTAACACCCTTTCATTGTGGAAACAGGTCACTTGCCCCAGCTTACGCCTGCCATGCTGTCTAATGAACGTCTGTGAGTACTACTGTTCCTGTCATGAGAATCATGGATCCAACACTTCAAGGATGGAAACGTACCCTGATTGGCACTGATACAAGATTTTCTTGCTCAGCACTGTTCCTGAACAGTTGCCCGGATGAACAGTGGTGCTCGCCGGATGCAGGGGGAGTGATGGAGTTGGAGCAGAAGTGCGGAGAGGGGGGTGGGTGTGAGGTGATTAGTAGCTCGCGCAGGAGGGCCTTGTGTGTGGGTAGATGATTCTGTCTCTCTTCAAGTTACATGCATGGTAGTGCGTCACACTAGCACACAATGTGCATAGGCCTAGGATCATCTCCATGAAGATAACCACTAAACACAAAGCAAGAACAAGAACACATCACCCAAGGCAGACCGTACCAGAGCACACAACAGTATGAAAGGCATCCAGTGAAAGTGCCCTGCACTTACACACAAGCAGCACATATTCGCAGCACCACCATAGCACAGGACAACAAGAAGAGGGCCACAGGCAAAGCCTGCAGGGGCGGGCTGCCGACACCTCACCGCGGGCCGCACTGTGCGCAGTGCCTGCCAGCAGGCTACCCACCTGCAGTAAGAAGCTCGGCGCGGCCGCTGAAAGCAAGGGGCGCCGGCCACAGCGAAAGGCCCCAGCGAAGGGAGGACTGTAGGGGACACCGAAGCGGCAGTGAGAGGGAAGGGGCGACGCCGAGGGGACCAAGGGTCGCTGTTGAGACCCCAGATATGAAATGAACGTTACAGTCCGACCAGCCTCGTATTTACAAACCGGAAAGGTAGCAGCCTCCTATAGTGTAGCCCCCTCTAATAAAAAATGCATATTTTCTCAGCACTGACACACGAAAATGTTGCAGGCTTCGAGCCACCTGGAAAGATCCTGTTTGTTTGTGGCATTCACGCAGCATGCTGTAAAGTCTGTTGTATTGCACTTTGATGCACGCTATACTTTCATGTTACCACAACCCTCCCCCCCCCCGCGGTCGCCGAGCTTGCCGCTTCCATCGCTGTGACAAGAGGACCTTCGAGGACCAAGCTCAGCGCGAGCTGCCTGCCACAGCCATCATGGCTTTGTGTACATACATGTACATGTACGACACTAGCTGTCCCACCCCTTCGAGGGTGCTGAGGCCGAAGTCCTTCTTGGGTATGGCGTGGTTCCTGATTTGTTTGTATTTTTTTTTTTGCGTGCATGCATGCTCCTGTCACCTACACTTACTGATCGCCCCCGTCCCCCACACCTCGGCTCCCCCTCCTCCTGTTGGAACAGGTGAGTAGCTAGACATCCACTGTGGGACTGCAGCCCATAACAGCATCTGCATGCAACATTGTTCACACTCATGCAACATTGTTCACACTTAGATAGGTTTTGGGCAGTACCGGTAGGTTTTTGGATAGGATCATGGCAGGAGGTCTGTCTGCTGTAGGGAGCAGTCCTCAGTGAGAGGACTGGCCAGAGGCTATTTAACGCTGAGTGTTAAGCAGTTTGCCATTGTGTTGAGTGGGCTCTGCATTGACACAGGTGCATGCTTAATCGACCGTCTGCGTGCTATCAGGCTGATTAGCAGCGACGACGTGCAGCGATTTGAGACAGCCATAGCTGTGATCATGGGTTCGTACAGGACACTTGCTTGTACTTCTATGTGTCTTGTCAGAAGAACATAGGTATACAGAGTATCTGCAGGTGGCCAGACCGACAACCACAGATGGAACCCATTAACTTCTAACACCTCCCTCCCCCCCCCCCTAGGCCTCCCACTCCCAGCCAAAGCCCGTAGATTGAGGGCCCCCTCCATTTCCCGCCCCCCCCCCCCCACACCCACATACACACATGCCCCTGGCTACAGCATGTTGAGGGACCCGCCCCCACCCCCCCCCGCTTTCGTCCGGCGCCTCGCTCCCCCTCCCCCGCTCTTCCACCACCGGCGCCCCCACCCTGGCCCCTGAATCCATTCCCCACCTGCCACCTCCTTCGACCATCGCGCGAGTCTCCTGCTGTGGTCTCTCCTGAGTGGCGCCACCCTTGTCATAAATGACAACAACGTAGCATTCGATGGACTTGCTGCCCAGGCAACTTCCTCCTTCCAGAAGAATTTGGTGCTTGCACCGGCGGCGATGGCCTGCGGCCTTGGGCAGTCCGCGTTGTACAGTGTTGCTGCGCAGGTGTGGGTACACTCATTGCTAGGCGCTGCATGGTTGCTGGTACCGGTGCTTGCGTTGTTGACTAGTTTCAGATGCTCCATTGTGGTGCACCTTTTGTGCTTGTGAGCCGCGCCCCTGCCAATGTTAACACCCTCTCCTTCGGACCAAGTGGTTCCCGCCTACTTTTCTTGTACCTGTGATACAATGTGGCGATTCTGGGCAAACATGGTGTATCAGAGACATCATCGCTCCTAGCGACAGAATACTACCATCGTTCCTGGGCCGGGCACTTTTGGTATTAGCACAGAACCTAACAGTAACAAATTGTGGCCAAAAATGCAAACGTTCACTAACTTGAAAAAGTTTTACTCTGACCAGGAAAGATGTACCAGCCATAGGGGTGCGCGTGTTTCCTTGTTTTTGTTGCCCTTCCTGGGAAAGGCGAGGTGCCCGAAACACATGCTTTAGGCCTTGTACTTGTTTCCACCAGTGTTCAGATTGTTGGCGAATCTACTATATCAGTGACAGTGACATCATCGCTTCTAGTGGTAGAATACGATCATAACCAATCGGGTGCTTTTAGTATTAGCACAGAACCTAACAACCAGCCACAACAGCCATGCATGCAGGAGCATGAACAGCAAAGAGTGCATCGCTGCCGGCTGCGACATCTGGGCTCGAATGATCGGCAAGAATCAGTGTCACTTTGTGACTGATCTCTGTCCAACGAGTATCATGTACACCGGTTCCATCCCATCATATGCACCAGTTCCATGCATCATAGCAGCAGAAAAGCACACCCTAGAAGTGCCCACAGCATGATGACCCGTTTCTTCTGAACCTGAACACAACAGCCACAACATGCCTTGACTGCTGTGGGTCACCGTCAGAGCAAGCTTGGAGCCTAGGAGAAATCAATTCGGCTGGAGACTTCCAGGTGTGAACTCCCATTCGCAGTGTGAACTCTTGCCGATGATCGCTGCCAATGAAGGCGTGTAGCGCTACAACTATCAGTGGTCATCGTCCTTGGTTTTATCACCAGCTCTCAATCATGGTGTGAATTCTGAAATGCGGTTTGCCAAGTTCAAATTGCCAACTGTGTGTTGCGCAAATGCAATCATGTGCTGCCTAAATGAATGCCAATGAAGATTTCCACACCATACACCATACACCATACACCACCACCACCATACACCATAATACACCACCAGCTACTTGAATTGTTGTGCTCAGTGACTGTCACTGAACTGTTGTCAGACTGAATTGTTGTCCTCAGCGACTATTCCAAGGGCTTCTTCAGTTACTACGCCAACTTGTCTTTCAGCAATTCATGCAGGACATAGCAGAAGTTTCTATTCCTCCATCAGAGCTCAAGGAGATTCCACATGACGCCAAGAATGGCCAGTGCAAGCTTACGTTCCATATGGGTCGAAGTGGCTTGGTGCACTGTGGCCGCATGGTAATGTTGAAGTACTTTCAGTATCGTGATGCAGCTGCAGCTGGGCTTGAGGCAGGTTTCTCAAAAGCCCGGCTGTGCACTTCAAATCGTTTGAAATGTGTCGGGGCTGATGATAAACCCCTTGCCACCACCGTCAAACGCCAGGTATGTTGTGTTCACTCAGCTGTAGCTGCGTACTTTATGGCACCATTTCGTTTTCTTTTGGGGGGAAACGTAATGTTTTTACGCGCAGTTACGTTAATGACATAATTACAAAATATGTAAGGAATGCATAGACAATGGAGTCTCAGATACGAATTCCTTAGGATATGCTTCCTGAGTTTAACAAGCATGGATGACAATGAAATGACAAGAACCCAATTAGGTGTTCCCGAGTTGATTTTTTTGTGGAGTGATTCCTTCAGAGTGCAACACAGTGGCTGCATGTGGTGGGGAATATTTGCGCGCTCTGCCTCAACTCTACTCACATTGTCTGTGCACTATTAATGTTCTCGATGCTTTTGGCTGTTTGGCTTCTGGCCTTCTCACTACCTTTTCGGTTTATAGCAGCTTGTATAGATAATATGAAATAGTGCAAATGTGCGTCCATCACATCTTGCACCCTTACATCAGGTTGCCAGCAGCAAGCACGAACATAACGTCATGCATGATGATGGGGCCTGAGTGGCTATAGCCGGCCAGCAGGTATCACATGCACGAGCATCGGTGACATCATGCATGCTGATGCATGTGGTCACTGCTATCCGTCCGGACCGACTCATTGAAATCTGTCATCATGCAGGTTTGAATTCAAACCTGCATGCATGCTTCAAGAGAACACATCAACAGGATGCAGGGGATAAAGCAAACGCAGCAATTGATCAGAAAGTGTGCAACTTACAGGCATAACTCCATAGAATGGCTAATGTACCATTAAATCATCGCATGACAACTGAGCTCGCTCGACCTCGCACAAACGACACGGGAATGCAGAAAAACCTGCATGCATGCATGATTCAGGTGCTCTTTCGCGTGGAAGACCACAGAGATGCAACAGAACAAGCGAGAAGATTTTGGAAGGCAGAAGAACAGCGTATGGTGGAGGCAGACGAGCAGCACAACAGGGCAGAAAGAGTGAGAAGTGAACTGGAGAACTCGATGTTTGTCGTCAAGAAGAATCTGAAGGGGCGCTGGGCACATGCGTTGCTGCCTGTGCAACGCATAGACTGTAAGAGACACATGGACGAGCTTGACGCTTGGCTGCAGCAGCCTCAGGGGCAAACTGCATCCATCGAGGTGAGCACCAGGATTTCTTTTAGTGCCGGTTTGTTGTTTTGAGCGGAGATTGCACCGGAAAATCATCGGAGAATAATGAATTGATCTACTTACTGCCCCGTTGATTTGCTGGTACATGAGCCATGCTATGGAGTTATGCCTGTAACTTTATACACCTTTACTGCCCCGTACAGAGGAAAGTGAGGGAGTCGAACCCTCTCTGAATTGCAATTGCACTATTCAGCCCTTCTATGAAAACAGTTTACCCAAATATAGCATTTTTTTGCCAATTCCTTCAAATCAAACCTGGTGGGCACCCCCGATAATTTGAGAGCGAGGGCACATGCAGTATCGATATAACTTTCACATGCAGTAATGCATTACCGGCATGCGTGAGGATAATGCATCATAATGCATGCCACTCGGTCCATGCAGTAATGCACTGCCCTCACATGTACGATATCAACCTGCTACCCGGCAGGTTGATACAACCGCAACCTGACCATGTGCTTTGTGTGGTGCTGCAGGAGTACAACAGACGTCAGGGGCACCTCAAGGAGTGGGAGGCATCCCAAAGGAAGAGGGTTTTGGAGCTGCAAAAGTGCGAGGAGTTCAGTTTAGAGATCGAGGGCTGGTGCAAGGCAACGATAGAGAACCCTGAACATGTAAATGTGCCTCATGAGAGGGCTGCAGGGGCCCAGAAAGTGTCGCATCTTCGTCAGCTTGCAGTTTGGGTTCTCGAGGATCTGAACAAGGTCAAGAAGTCGGATGGCGTAACACAGAATCGCTTACAGGAGCTGCAAGAGCAAGCTCGCAGCACGGAACTTCAGTTTTGTCCATCATCTACAAGGTTGATGTAGACAGCAGTGCTGTAGCAAAGATGACAATGGTTTGAGAGGTGAGGGCGGGGCTGTGCAGTGGAACGGATTGTGCAAATGCGTTCAAAAGAAAACAGGAAAGATGCATGCATGCATGCAAGCTCGGATCTAGCCCGTTCAAAGGAACGGGCAACTAGGCTCCATGCATGCTGACCTTGTGTGCAATGCATGAAAGTTACATCGGTTGTGACGCAGTTCGAAAACACAAAGAGTGTGATAGGTTCTACCGCGTGTGTTGTGTCATTATTCTTGCTCTGTGGGGAGTTTAGTGGTTACAAGGTTATGTTCCTGAAGCTGCTCCTAGTCCTATGCGCTTTGTGTGCATCCGCGCCGTGCCACTATCGATGTAATTTTCGCGAAGAGTGTACGGGCCTCAGGAAATCGGGCTCCTAGGCCTAGGCAGGAACGTAGAGGTCCCAACCAGCAACCACGCAACACCCACACAGGCTTTTGGTCCGACTTAGTATGTTTGTTTCTTCGTGTAGCTTACCATCTTCTGGTGCTTGCTGTGTGATTGCTCTTGAGTTGTTGCTGCTTGGGTTGGTGTTACAGATGCTATCAATGAATAGGGGGGGGGGGGGGATTCTTTGCACACTTTGTGCTTTAGTACTGCGCCAATGTCGATGCCAGTTTACACAACACCCACCACGAAGCACGAACAATGTCAAAACAGAGCAAACAAAACAACCAGCCAGCGCCAAACACCTATCACAGCTAGAGCGTTCAGTTTTCAACTGTGGGCACAGTTTCATCGCCACTTGTGACTCACCAGTGTCTGTTAACAACAGCATCGCAACTTCCAATACACCATCTGCTCGTTCAACCACCAGGGCGAGAATACACACCAGCAAGAAGGAGCTGATAACGAAATGACAAACATGAAAAACAAATTGTTTTCTATGTAAAATTTCAAAAAAGTTTGGAAAAAAAACATGTCTGTGAATAAGTATGTGAAAAAGGCACACAAAGTATGTGAAAAAGTATGTGAAAAGGCACAAGAAATACGCCCTGATGGTACTAAACACGTTTCAGACAATGTATCCAGCTGCAGCTTACGTCTTGAACCGAGCACGCCTTGCATTCAGATGAACTCTGAACGCTCACCAACTGTCGATCAAGACCTTCAAGTTCATCTGGTAGACAACCGCACTCATGCGCTGCCCCTTCCTACTATTCTGAGACCAGATGCCTTGATCTGATGCGGCATGCCTTCCTTAGCATGGCTGTCATGCAGCCCACAGGGCTTGCCAACTCTCTCGAGATCTAGACTGACAGAATTGTGGACAATTTCCCATCCTTTCAGTTTCTTTGTTTCGGTCTCGTATTCCTGCAGAGCAACACTATGTTGGTCTGTTATCAAACCAAGGTCGCTGACCACCTTTCTTGTCCGCCCTTGCATGAGCAGGCTTGCGGGTGACAGTGAGCCGGCACCATGTGGGTAGAGAGGCTAGCTTGATTCCCTGTCGTTGCTTCGGTTGTGGCATGTCCTGTGTCGTTTGTGCGAGGTCGAGCTAAGTTGGCATGCGATGATTTCTGGTACATGAGCCATTCTATGGACTCATGCCTGTAACTTTACACACAGTGAGCAGGCATGAACCCGGATAGTTAGAAGCGACGGACACAAAACATCCACGACTTCACTCAGATGGCACAACAGCAATAGTACTATCGGCAGAAAGAGGAAGTTCTCACCTTGATTGAGGCGGTTTGTCCCTGAGGCTGCAGCCAAGCATCAAGGTCATCCACGTAGGCTTTGCACTCATTGCGCTGCTTAGAGGCAAGTGCATCCGCTGCTGAGCCCCTCTCTAGTTTCTTTCGGAGAGCGAACAAGGAAGCTTCCAGCTCGTTGCGGGCCCGTTCTGCTTGAACATGGCGCTCATCAGTGTCCTTCATTGTCTGCTCCGCACGGTGCCAGCGCTGCATCTGTTGCTCTGTGACATCCCCAAAGTACTTCTCCTGAATACTAACCTGCAAATTTCAAGCTTTGCAGATAACCACAAAAACAATTTTTTTATGCAGAATACCTTATCTGCGAGCAGCACTGTACTGCACGGTGGAAGAAAACCCCACACATGTGGGAGACATCTGAGACCTCTGAGAAAGACAAAAAGCTTATCTGCGGCATGGTGAAGTTGTGCGGTGGAGCTTCGTTTGGCCATTTGTGTGCTTTCCTATTCACTCCCTTTACCAAAACCTAGCCTATTCACTACCTTTGTGTGCTTGCCTGTTCACTACCTTCACCAATAGCTTGCCTATTCACTCCCACGCTGCGTTTGACACTTCGCGGTGTCAAACGCGGCGTGGGAGTTGAACTAGTAAATCTCAATATCAGTACTAGGGCTGCAAATTACAGTAAATGATAGTGTTGTAATTACGCGTTAATTCGAAAATGGGGTATTAATTGATTTTGATTATATTGTAATTTCATGTCGAATT
>JAUMHD010031054.1:0-23531 GCA_032359135.1 Ulvella scutata | reverse complement strand
CACACACACACACACACACACACACACACACACACACACACACACACACACACACACACACACACACACACACTGACATAGAATGACATGCGATGATTTGCTGGTACATGAGCCATTCTATGGAGTTATGCCTGTAACTTTACACACATAGAATGACACACATACACACTGACATAGAATGACACACATACACACTGACATAGAATGACACACACATACACTGACATGGAATGACGCACCTGCTGCAGCAGCAGGGGTGGCGATGGTGACCAGAGACCATATCGCAACGCCAGTTGCTAACACCACACCTGGAGGGTACTTTGTTGCGAGGTAGCCTCCCACCAGATTCGTGACTGTGTATCTGCACATCTCGGCCTCAATCAGCATAGTGCGTGCAGTCGACAATTACCCAACAACTTGCCCCAAACCGATACTTCCCCAATATTAGGACTGGAACAGGGGAAAGTGGTATGCAGGTGTAGCCCAGTGGGGTACAGTCATGATGATGTACACGCTGGGATGCCCAGTGGGTTACAGTCATGATGGTGTAACGCAACCCAGCCTCATGAACGCGTATCCGAGAATATTCTTTCTGTGCAGCCCTTTGCTGGTGCACTCCCTCCCCTCTCCCCCTCAAAAAACACATGCATGGTACCTTGTGGAGTTTAGGTTGTGCGTCTTTGGCTCGCGGCTGGTCACCTAACGCTTGCCGCTTTGAACACAGCAATTCCCTTTCCCAACAGCACAGTTCAGTAGTGAAGACAAGCTATCTGCAAGGTGACACCGTCCCGTATAAGTGCCTATAGTGCGTTAAGTCTGTGAGCATAGTGGTGAGTCTTGGCTCCGGCTGCGGGAGCTGCCTGTCAGTGATGTGCACCAGCATCAACCGTCAACCAGGCGTGGCAGGTTTCTTGCAGGGCATAACGAGCACAGAATCATCTAAATAGCTTATGATTGCAATGCAGCACAGTTTTGAAGCGTTCTGGGTCTATAGTCGCGGCATAGCTCTACCGCTCCGTTTGAACTGCCAGTCTGAGCGTGTTCACTCCAAGGCTGATCCACGCAATCACCGCACAATGTAGATAGACAACATGGACATGTGATCGTGTCTGTGCCTACTGCTATTCGTGAATGGGCTGCCAGAGGCGGAGATCCAGGTCACGTACCCAATGAAGAAGGCACTCGAGATGAGACCGATGGTGCTGTCATCCCACGCAAACTCCGCGCTCATCGGTATAATAGCCACAGATATAGTAGCTCGATCAACAGCACATATGACTGCGACGAGCGCGCTCAAGGCCACCATCTGAGGCCACCCATAAGCCCCAACATCTGGCTCAACCTCAGACCTAGACGCCGGCGTCTGGGCTACCGTAACGCGCTCCAATACTGTAGTGGTGACCTCTGAGCGTTCAGCAGCTGATGATACTTGCCTCAGTCGGAGTTCGCTGCGTTTCTGCCTGTGTGGCGCCGACAGGCCAAGCGGACGTGATACAATTGCACCAGCGCAACTCAGCGCCCTGCCAGCTTGTGCCTGCATTGCCAACAGCTACGGAACAGACGAATCTAGTGGTTGAGCTTGTAAGCAGTTTAATTCTTGCCAGCACGAGCCAGTGTGGCACGGAGCGTTCGCTCAGCACTGCGTGACTGATTCAATATTGTTGCACTTGAGACACGGCCGTGGTGACCATACGAGTACGCACTAGGTAGCCTGCAGCATGTAACCTGATCAATCAAAACTTTAGAGCACAAACTGGGGCTGTGGTGGAACTGCAGTTTGTGCTTTGAGGCCGCCCAGCTGCTGAGGCATTCGTATCAGTCAGCGTGTTTCTAGTGCTCTCACACTGGACACTGTGTGCATGTAGAGCATGCGTGGGGCTCATATTGTGCCCCCCACAGCCATCTTCCTCTCCATGTGCTGCATAGTGTACATGTGCCACCAGCTTGAAACCTGGAGCACAGTGTAGTTCCTGGGCCACAGCGTGGCTTTCCCCGGAAGGCTAGCCTTGTTGCAATGCGTGTAGCACCATGTTTGTCAGGCCCAGCATACTGAGGTTTGTGCCTTCACTATCTGCATACTGGTACTACATACACACACCTGACGCTCTGCGCACGTTGTGCTAATGAGCTGAGTCAGCGATGTGTGTAGACGATCAGAACATGAGACGTATGCACATGCAGCGTAGGTACCACATGGGGAACTGAACAGTTCCTGCGACTCACACAGACTTTGAAGCAAACTGCCAGCATTCCACTGCAGCATGCATGGTATTATGTAATGCCTGAGAAGTCTGGGCAAGGAGTCAGCGCTTGATTTCACGCATGCATCTTGGCAGCAGGCTGTGCCACATCGCGCAAACCGTAACACGCGTATCGCGAGGGATGCCGGTTGCCAGAAACAGTGGGTGTATGCTACACAGTTAGCTCAGTTCCATGAGATGGGGATGGTGTATGAAGTGCCGAATTACACACAGGACCTCACAAGCAGTTCACACTTCACACTTCCGTGCACACCAGCCATGCATCTTCTGATGCATCATACATCACCACCTAATCTATTTCCGGCTTGGTTACAGATTATCAACAACGGTTCAATTGTGCCTCTGCATCACGTTCCTGTGGAGATAATCACACACTATCGCAGGCACTTCACTACCTGACATTCTTCCTTCGCGGGCGCCAGTGGACAGCCAGTTGCTGCTTGAGTGAAACAATGTGAGGCCATGCCCTTTCTAGATCGATCTACATGGAAGCGGCTGTACGGATTTAGGGCCGCTGCTGCTTCATCAGGTGGTGGTAGTGGCTGTGCCGACTGGATGTGAACATGGCATTGGAGAGTTGTCTGCCAATGGATGTAGTGTCTTCTCACAAAAGAAGCTAGAGTGGCTGTGTGCAGCTAAACTGGCAGCTGTACCTTACAGGAGGGCCTTGCCACTGGTGAAGAGCTCTCCCACCATGAGTGCCACTAAGCCGATCATCCTGCAACAGCGGCACGATACTTCAGTACTTAGAGAATCTCTGTTAGGCTCTTGGTGGACTGATGAATGTCCGCTACAGGGGTGGAGGGAAAGCGTTCTGTCGCTGTGGCACATCCAGAGATGCACGTGCTAGACTCAATGTTTTTGTCGGGGTCAAGCAGGTGTGGTGTGCGCAGGGGCAGTGAGGGAACCCGGTGTGCAGCAAACTAAGAGCATTATCGCATGCTGACCTGTCCCTACGGTGGCGTCGGATCCACGGGCAAGGTTCGCGGCACCACCGCAGGGGGGAGGGGGTGCATGCAGTATTGTCAGGTACCCAAATACAAGTTGAACGGGAGGGGGGGGGTGCATGAAGTATTACGAGGTACCGATGCCAGGTACCAAACTATAAGTGAAACAGGCAGTGGACGGGTCCATGCACGACCTGCACTTGTGAGGTTCTATGTGCGCAGGGGGGGGGGGGCATACGCAGCGCGGCCGTTCAGGGTCTCTGCGGCGGCTGTGAAGGGGCCAGTGGCGCGGGCCTCTGGCTTCAAGCCTTGCACAAGGGGGAAGAAGGTGGCTGCGGCGATGAGGCCGAAGGTGGCGAGGATGGGGCCCGGTGCGTCGTTGAGCTGCATGGCATCACGAGTATTTTGGTACACCATTGTTGTTAGGTTCTGTGCCAATACCAAAAGCGCCCGACACAGGAACGATGGTCGCATTCTACCGCCGGGAGCGATGATGTCACTGATATAGTAGATTCGCCCAGCATCGTAACACTTATGGCTGTGGATGAGAAGTGCCACATCATGATTCTGCCACCTATGTAGATGGTATTAAATATGGGGGGGAGCAGGGGTAGCTACTTTTTGAGGAGTTACAGAGATACTGTGAACCGGAAAATATGAGACCCCAGGGGGGGGGGGGGAGGAGCAGGGGCAGCTACTTTTGACCAGCCATTGACAGTCACTGACTTGCGGTTCGCTGGTTCGCAGCTAGGCTCTCCAACAATGAAGGGTCTGACGACCTCATCCAAGACACAATCAGGGAGCGACACCTGCATCAAGACTCCCTCCCCAGATGATATCTCAGCGCCAACAGCTGCGAAGAATCCAAGCATAGCCAGGCGTCCGTTGATGAGCTCCGGCGCTGCGCCGTCGAAGGCCATCAGGGAGCCGATGGTTGCGACTTCTGGAACGCCTGGTTCGCCAGTGTCCACAGGGGCGATCTTGTAGTTGCCTGTCACTTGAGCCTGTTGCCACTGCACAGCCATCTGGCGTCTTAATAATTGCGTATGGAATGTGCCCATACAGTGCGATCTGGACATCATATCAGGCTGGTGCGTGCGGGAATTAGGAAAACAAGGCAGCAGAACACACGTACCGGTCGTTTTCCACACTGCACACAATCAGTGCGCAGTAGCATCAAGGTCAGATGCCGAGAATGATTCACAGAGTCAGAAGTTGGCTAAACATGAACCTCGAGCCGCGTGCTGGGTTCGATGCGCATGCTCGAGGTCGACTCGCGAGTCAGCTATTTCAAACTGACGGGTGCTGTGAAAACGCCCCACACGCTTCGCCGTTACTTAGGATGCGAAGAGCATGTTTCAGGGTGCATCAGCTGAGTCACACCTCAGCCTCTGTATAGTTGTTACCGCCGTAAAAGATGGTGCTGGAATTTGCGGGTTCCTCGGCTCGGACAGCCACGCATCGGCCGGATGGCGCTGGCCGGCATGCCAGGCCACGGGGGACTGAGGAAGCGAGAGTGCAGCGAGCAGACATCTTCTTCTGTATCACGAAAGAATGTAGATTCAAATAAACGTAGATGCGAAGCAGAGAAGTGTTGGTACTGCTGGTGGCTGTATACGTAGTTCCAGTGATTGAGGTTTGACGGTAGCTGCAGCAGACAGGTGATGCGAGTAAAGGCCAGGTACACTTTGAGTAGGTGCCTCAGGTTTTATAGCTTGGTAGACTTGACATTCACAGCAGCGCAATAGAAGGGCGAGTGAAACAGTTCGAATTTCATCGACGTGTCACCTGGCCGAGGTTCGACCAAGACTGCCAGCCACAACCTGACAATGACGTTGCTTGGCTCACAGCTGCGCAAGCCTCAGCCTGCTAATTCCCAGGACACAGACAGCACTTTCCATCCATCACAGCGTACCTCACCATGCAGTTGCGGCAGCCCCGAGCTTCACCACAGCAGTACTAGTGATGCGAGCTCGCGCACGGTACATACTACCGCGGTATCACAGACAAAATTGGCCAGTGAGTAGGACAGGGCGAGAATGAACGCACACCGCAAACGTCCCAGTTGGATGCCGACAGCCCACACTGTTTGGTGCACAACTCTGCTACATTCGAGTTTTCGATGAAGCACTGTCGAAGCGCGGTTGATCCTTGCACGTTCACCGTGCATGCACAACCTTTACTACTAGCCCCGACCCAAGCACTGTGAGGTATCCACCGGTGTGACATTTACATCGACACAGAACAGCGAAGAATGTGACGTTAACATCGGTATAGCAGAGCAGAGGTGTAGGAGAAGCGACCAGACGCTGAGGGCCTCCAAGCGCATAGCTGGAGCAGCCACGCCCTACAGCCAGAGCCACCTACCATTTCTATGAAACTCAAAGACAAACATATCCTGATTGGGAACCACACTGTACCCAAGAGGGGCTTCGGTCTCAGCACCCCCAAAGGGATGGTGTTACGAGACTTGGTGCATCTACTGGATGGGACATTGATTAGTTTTTTGTGTGTGGATATACTGTGGTTTTCAACCTGTGATACTGTGCTTGCAAAAGGAGGGGGTGGCGGGAGGGGAAGGAATCATGAAGGTGCAGCAGCCATGGGTAGAAAAGAGGGGTGCCGGAAGATGGAGGGGGGTGCCGGAGGGGGCGGGAGGCCAAGGGGCTTGAGGGAGCAGGATGGAGTGGGCGCCGCAGTGCAGGGGACGAGGGGGGGGGAGGGGAGGGGGCGCTCTTCCTCTATCAGAGCTCGGGGGGGGGGGGGGGTGGATCAGTAGCCTCAGGTGGCGGCGACAGTAGCGGCAGCAGTGTGATCCGGCAGGCCCGGCAAGAGGGCTTGACCACCACCTTCCCACTACGAATGGTTCCGCCTGATCTTCCCTTGATCAGTGAAGCGGGCATGCCGCCGACGGGGGCGTGGTGGGGGTGGTGGTGCGGCGGAGCAGCGTAGGGGGGGTTAGGGGGGTACGAAAGGTACACCCTACCCAGCATGAAAGGCATTCAGTGAAAGTGCAATGCACCTACACAGAAGTTGAACAGATCAGTAGCGCCACCATAACACAGGAGAAGATCAGGGCCGCAGGCGCAGTCCGCAGGGGCGGGCCCAGACACACTGCTGGGATCATACGTATGCGCCGACAGACTGACCCACGGGAATTGGCAGGGAGTGGTACGCCCAGCGAAATGGAGGTGCACAGGGAGTGCCGAGGTGCCATCGGAAGGGAGGGGGTGCCGCTGAGAGGGGGTTAGTAGCACGGGAAGCGGAGGCAATGGGCTGCGGGGAGGAGCAGGGGTGGGGGCTGGCAGGGGCAGGGCAAGATCGAAGAGAGAGGTGGTAGAGGCGGGGACAGTGTCACAGGGGGGCGGTGGCACAGGGCGGTGATCAGGAGCTATTATCCCAGGCATGAGAGTGATAAGGCATCGGAAGTGGCAGAGGGTCTGTCTGAGGGAACAGGCCTGGTCATGGTAGGTGCATGGTGAGGGCCTGCCCCCCGTGCGCAATGGTGGTTTCTGATATGATGAGAGACAAACTGGTCTATTTGGGAACCAGTGGAACTAGTGGAGTACTGTATTCAAGGTGCAAGTGCAGTTGAGACACAACTTGGAGAAAGGAATGTGGACCTATTTTGAAAGGGTCTGTATGGAAAGAGATATGGAGAAGGGATATAACCTATTTTACCACGCCATGATTTGCTGGTACATGAGCCATGCTGTGGAGAAGCCTGTAACTCTTACACACATTACCATGAGGCAGAGACTCTACCTACCTCTGTCAGCGGTTGTTGATGGGTTAGGTTGCCGAATGTTTTGTTACACCGATATGTGCAAACAGGCCAGAGTGATAGAGCCTTGTTGCGAGTGGCAAGCAGCGTGAACAACAAAAATAGAGACAACATTGGACCTTATGTGCAAACACAATATGAGCAGCGTACACAGTGTCGCAGCACCACCGCACTGTGCCTATTATTGCATTAGGTCAGGCAATGACTTTTGTCACACTCAGCAGTATTGTTTTATCAAGAACCAAGCGTAGGTCCATGCATACTGTGTTCATTTACACAAGAGGACACTGTGGGCACTGGACACAGCCGTATTCTGGTTGCACACTACTCCTCCCTCTATGTGCAATCAGCCAGCTATGCACAATGAGCCAGATACACACTTTCACCATAATTGTTTACTACAGGACCACATAGAGGCAGCCCGAGGGCTACTACGCAAGCTTCATGCGCTTGATAAACCAGCCACACTGGTAACTATGCTACAACCACTTGTAGTATACATCAGATGATCAGCAGAATTCAAACAGAGTCCAGCAGAGCTGTGCTGTGTGCCGTTGGAGAGCCAAGCTGTGCTGTTGGAAAGCCAAGATTGTCTTTGACAGGGAAGGAGTCTTTTACAGAAGAGCCTTGCCACTGGTGAAGATTTCTGCTCCAATCAGAGAAACAAGGCCAATCATCCTGTAGTACACCGAGTGACTGTCAGAAAGATGCACCACAGATGGTCAACATTTCATTTGAACATCCAATGACACACTTAAAATATAACATGCTGAGCAGGCAGCAACCAGGCAAGCTATGTGGCTCCTTCTTGTTCTAACACTGACGCCATGAAGGCTGTGTAAAGTTCCAGGCATAACTGCATAGAATGGCTCATGTACCAGCGAATCAGACTGGCACAAAAAAAGAAGAAAAAATAGCTTATTGGGAACCACGCCAAACCCAAGAAGGGCTTCGGCCTCAGCAGCCCCAGGGACATACACCCCCGGGCACACAGGACCACTATGAAGGTGACACTGCCACTGTCCTGTACTTCTTCTAACACAGGTAATACTGTTCTGTCCTTTGTAAGGCAGAGAGACAGGTGAACCACTAGGGTGGGGGGGGGGCGTGGGAGGGGGGGCGTACGCAGCGCGGCCGTTAAGCATCTCTGCAGCAGCAGTGAATGGCCCCGCAGAGCGCGACTCTGGCAGCTTGCCCTTCAGCAGGGGGATGAATGAGGCAGCAGCAATGAGCGCAAAGGTGGCAAACACCGGCACAGGAGCGTCCTTCAGCTGCATAATCACTCCCTCTCCAGAGGACAGCTCTGCGCCCACGGCAGCAAAGAAGCCGAGCATAGCCAGGCGCCCGTTCACAAGCTCTGGTGCAGCACCGTCAAAGGCCATCAGGGATCCCATTGTGGCAGGTGCAGCTGCGGCTTCTGGGGGAATCTCCGCCTCGGGAGTCTGCAGAGGCTCAGAAGCTTCTGTCAGTGTCTGGTTTCGAGAATTCTGATGGACAGATTGATGTTGTGTAAAGTTACAGGCATTACTCAATAGAATGGCTCAAGTACCAGCAAATCATCGGATGACAAATTGGCTCGACCTCGCACAAACGACACGGGGCGGATTGATGGGAACTTGGTTCAGAGATTTCGAAATTTTGAACGGATGATGGTGGTGCAGAGGTCTGTTACCGACAACAGACAACAGGAACATGCTGAGCAGTTATTAAACGATAACGAGAGTGCAGACAGTGGGAATGTGCGTCAGAGTGGGGCAAGAAACGAGGGGCAGGTGCGGATGCGGTGCAAGGTTGATTAAGTACTGCAGACGTGTATACGTCTACGTCACACGCTGTGTCACATGCACTGAGCCGGACCTCCGGCAGGAGCCACTCCAGAGAATATGAAACTGACAGAAAGATATATCAGTAACAGCACAGACACCATGAGAATCGACGATGCACCGTCATGGTTTGGCAGGTGTGAGACAGGAGCAGCAGCGTAGCGTACCTCTGGTACTGGTGCGGCAGCGTTGGTGGCCTTGGCGGGCTCCTCAGCACGGACAAGCACGCATCGGCTGGATGAGACAGCTCGAGATGCCAGTCCACGGGGGATAGAAGAAGACAGAGTGCAGCGAGCGGCCATCCTGGAGATTTCGATGGAGTACGTGAAAGGGACGAAGCGAAAGGGTTTGCGGAGCAATAGCTAAGTACAGGATGCGTTGTGCTGCGGCAGAAAGCTGTTGTGACTGGTAAAGAAGCCGAGAGATGCAGCTTTATATAGTGTTCAGATGGGAGGTAGAGCATTGAAAATCAGACTGTTCTTCGTTTTTGACTTTCGAGACTGGATCACAGTCCGAGTTTTCGACGAGTTGTGTGGTGGCTAGCGGACCACAGCCTCTCGAATGGCTCACGGCTGTCTCGCGCCTACAATTGCTTCTTGACACTGTAATTGCTGCTCAGCTGCAGCAGCGTGTTGACCGACAGCAGCAAGTACACGCCTATGGAGCGCGGCGTGCGATGCGGAGCGGGAACAGCGTTCCCGCAAGATTCCACAGTGCCTGTACAGAAGCCTTCCACAAGCTTCTGGAACACGATGACGAGGCACGATGGTCACCACCGCTAGACTACACAAGGATGTGGCTGCCTGGGCACGTGGGCTACGCATGCGCTTAGTGTTCGCTGCCGACCTTGGGCACTCAAAGCCGCTAAACCTGTGGCCGACAACTGGCCAACAACGTGTGATGTGTACACTGACCCACTGCGACGACTCTGGCGTGCACACGTACCTTTGTAGTTTCGCATTGTTACATGCAGCAGTGGATTTACGTTACAATAGGGCTGTGATCTCAAGCAATTGTGCAGGCTTTGCACACTGGGGGCCAGCGCCGTACATGTATACCATCGATATCGTTTGCCTTCATGAACGTGATCGCGTGCAGCGTTGCTAGCAGTTGTATCTACTCAGGTACAGTCCGATTCCTAGCCCCGTTGTTGCCATGATAGCTTCTTAGAGCACTTTCCCGTGAGACCACAGGTTGTAAGACGTGCGTGCACGCGCTAGCGCTCCGGATCCTATACAATGTGCCGTCACGCCACCAGGTACCAGGGGCGCCGTCGACAGGTGTGGAGGCCGAGTGGGATGCTTTGCGATCATATGTACAACCATGTTCAACCTCAACTTGTTGTTATTGCAATCTCCTCACACAAGGCAGGGTGGGAGGCGTGGAAATCCTTGCGTTAAACAGTTCTTTCAGGAAGCTTGGGTGTACATCGGGCAGTGTTCAGCTTATTAAGGATGCTTAAGTACACGCTGAAAAAGCCTTGCTGCACTGGATTGTATCTTATAACACATGTATATCCGCAGTTCTTATCATCTGAAGTGTCTCTGTGCTTTGCAGAGCGATGTTGAGAGCAGCACCAACAACATCACTGGTGGATTCACATGACACCACAAGATGCAGTGCATTGCTAGTACATGTGCACAGCTGACTATTCCCACCAGAAAACCAAGGCAACAAAGCAGTGGAGGGGTGAGGGGGGGATTATGAACACTCCCTATGCCTCTCTGAGTGCGTCTCGTGCAGATCCTAAGCACTTGACGGGGGCAGAGAGGGGGGGGGGGGGGGTTCACCAGGAAGGCGCCTGACCCTCCAAGGATGGGAGTTGGGGGGGGGGGGCGGGGGGGGGGGCGCACGCGCAGCGACACCGCGTTGACAGCACATGCAGCAGTAGGAACAGTCAAGCTGGATATAATGAAATGAACCATTGGGGGGCTGATACTTATACATACGCCGTAGGTACGCGCAGGGTGGCTCCCCCGCGCCTGATACCAACGCGCCGGAGTCCCATGCGCACCCTGGGCGAGCAGTAGCGCTACTCGGCCACGCAAAGGTGAAGTATGCTTGCAACCATTGATCACCAGTGTCGCTTCATTTGTCAGGTTACACAGCCAAAAAATAGTCCCAAATAATCAGGATTGTTCTATCTAACTAAGCGACACCGGTGATCAGTGCTTGCAACACCACCAATCAGGGGGGTTCTTGGAAGTAGAGTGGGCCACGTCACTGGCAAGGCAGCACCAAGGTCACCCCGACTGCATACAAGAAAGCTGCAGCAGTGGTGCCTGAGGGAAGGGGGGGGGGGGGGGCTTGGTGAGGGGGCCGATAAACACACTCCCACCAATTGAAACCATCCTCTCACCAACTGAATGCATGAAGCAAACTGTGTCACTTCCTAAAATTCTTCTTGCTCTGTGTTTAGTGGTTACAAGGTTATGTTCCTGGAGGTGCTCCTAGGCCTATGCGCTTTGTGTGCTTGCGTGCCGCGCCACTATCGATGTAATTTTCACTTCCTCTTAGTACAACTCCTCTTCACTTCCTCTTAATAGAAGTCTTGAATGCCCACAAATACATACAAAGTGTAAAATTAGAATCGGCCATCCAACGGCGCCCGATACGAAAGGCTCAGGATTTTCT
This sequence comes from Ulvella scutata, assembly GCA_032359135.1. Taxonomy (NCBI): domain Eukaryota; kingdom Viridiplantae; phylum Chlorophyta; class Ulvophyceae; order Ulvales; family Ulvellaceae; genus Ulvella; species Ulvella scutata. The sequence continues at coordinate 12,082 of JAUMHD010031054.1, read as the reverse complement.
AGATTCTGTGCAAATACCAAAAGCGCTCGATCTGGATCTGATCATATTCTCCCACTTAGAGCGATGGTGTCACTGACATCGTAAAAGTAGCTTACAATCGTAACAGCTTACACGATTAAGCGCTAAGTATGCATACTAAGCCCCTTCACAAGACGAACTAAGCGCTAAGTAACCAAAGGCATCACCAGTGATCATGACAGCCATTCAGGGGCCCAACCACCAGTGTGTAAAGTTACAGGCATAACTCCATAGAATGGCTCATGTTCAGGGGCTCAGGTAACCACCAGTCACCCGCCCTACTCTGGCGTGGATCCCGACCAGTGATCACCAGTGTCGCATCATTTGTCAGGTGATACGGCCAAAGCTTAGTCCCAAATAATTGTTCCATGATTGTTCCATCTAACTAAGCGACACTGGTGATCAGTGGTCCCGACAAGCTGTATTTTTTGTTACTCTGCAATCTGATACACCCAGTAGTGGGCCGTGGAGTCCATGCTGTAGCCCCCATCCATGATCTTGTGCACCAGCTTGAACACCCCCTCCTCCTGCAGCTGGTCACTGACCCCCTGGTAGTTCTCCAAGTCGTAGTACGCGCGGCGCGTGCTGGCGATCAGCAAGCCCCCAGGGCGCACCATAGCTGCCAAGTTGCGCAGCGTCTCTGGGGGAATATGCCCGAGGGTGAAGACGCCTGCGATCGTAACAATGTCGTACTTTGCAGCATGCTTTGCAGCCACTGGGTCGTTCAGATCGAACTCGCCCTGCCCCACCAGCCCACTCTCAGTGCCTTTACAAGCCGAAAAGGTGTGTAAAGTTACAGGCATAACTCCATAACATGCTTCCAAGCCGAAAAGGCAGTAAACATGTACAAAAAACCCCCCAAAAAAACTCAAAAGGTGTAATGCAACAGAACCACCACTTAACTTGAATGGCGCACCAGAACCATCACGAAAGTCGATCGAAAGCAGTCTTAGCCAAAGTAACGTGATAGTAATGACGGAACACAATGCCACAACCACAAGCCAGAGCACTGCGGTTCTGTTGTTCAACTGTTTTACTGAATCGATACCGACACAGCCAACGACTCTGTCTCACAGGCCCAAACACTACATATCGAACTTCAACTGTGCGGATTAAGGCCACAGTGACACTCACACGTTTCGGGGCAAGCCTCTAAACAAAGGAGCCAGATTTCGAATCACAAAGATATTTTTTTTTCCAACAACAGCAACAACATTACAACAACAACATTAAAACAACAGTAACAGTGACAGAAACACACCTCAAGGGTCTGGTAGGTGCCAGTCTTGGCCGCCACCTCAAGCATCTCTACTGACAAGTCCACCCCATGCACGTTCGTCTAGCCCGCCTGCGCATACACCTTCCCAACAGCCCCAGTGCCACAGCCAGCATCCATCACACAAATCGCAGGGTCATTCGCCCAAGCCAGAGGACTCTCAGAAGCGCCATTGGAAGGGCTGCCATGGCCAGAAATCCCCGCGCCTGTTGCTTTTTTGGCGCCACCACTGATGGCGATCGCCTCTTGGAGAGCTCTGAGCATCAGCGTGGGGCACATGAGACTTTCTCTCACGTCGTCATCATAGTAGGAGGCGTACGTTGAGTAGAACTCGGACAGCTTGGAGGTGTCGTACTCAAGACAGAAGTCTTGCTTCATCGCGTCTCGACTTTTCGAAGTTGCCGAGATTCACATACGGAGCTTGCTTCGTGGCACCATTGCCTGCTCTGGTGGCTTGCACTGCTGGTGCTGGTGCTGCTGTAATTGTTCTGTTGATCTGCAAGTATCATGAGAAACTACTGAGGCTCAAACTTGGGTTCACATGCCTGTTCAGTGCTTGTACGGTTTGTAAAAACTGAGGGAAAAAACGTTTTTTTAAGGCTACTCGGGAAGCACCTGTGGCCACGCCATAGACGGGCTACTACGGGGTAGACGATATGCATGCCACACAAATCCTTTCGCGCTTAGAAAAGTTGAGGCCACACAGTGTATCTCACGCTACACCGAGCACATTATTGAAATTAGTATTCAAAATGTTGACGCTCAACATCGCGCTTTTGTTGCGGGAGGTTCTCTATTCGGCACGCTGGCTGTGGTGCGCACACCAGCAACCCGACAGAGTCTGCAGCGAAGCAGATACACACATTAGCTTGTGCGAGACAAGTATTACCTTTTTCAGTGTGTTACTGCGTGATTAGTGGTCCCCACGTGGGGCAACAAGGAGTGTAATTTGCGCCATGAACCAGCATGGGAAATGACCCAGCCACCAGCAGCATCGTACACCTGAGCCCCTGTATATGTTGAAACATATCATGTACGTACATAATTCACGAGTATCTGGCGTCTATCATGACAACAGTAGTGATTGGTTTGCCGTTTATGGTCTTCAGTGGTGGAGCAGGTCACTGCGAGCACGCGAGCGCGCAAAAGCTCGATGTCCAGCTTCTATAATTTGATTTTAGACTGCATTTACATGTCAAGCGCGGCGCGAGGAGTGTCGTGCGGGCTCAACTTTTCTAAGCGTGAAAGGGTACACGGCATGAATATCGGCTACCCCGCGGGCTCCAAGACGGGCTCGCCATACTATAGAATTTTTCTGTTGAATGTGGTTGGCGCGCGTGTGTCATGCGATCTGCTCAGGCTAGCACTAGGGAGCCTCCTGATGCTCACTTGCTGGGTGAGGGTGTTCGTTCGGAATTGAAAGCGTGTTCATTTGATGTCTTTTGATACCACAGGCATTGTGTTGGCTGTGATGTCAGTATTGTTGATCCTACTTTTCCTTCCTACCTGGGTAAGAGTGAGTCGGCGTTGTTTCGTGATGCCGAGAGAGCGATGATTAGGAAGCATGTTTTGAACGGTTCCACTATGCATATGGTGCCCTCGGTAATACATGTCTACTTTTGGCAAGTTCGGACCCTCTGCCGAGAATAACCTGCAGAACCTTGCTACTGTTGCTTGCTCCACTGGTGTTGTAGACCGTGGACTGTGGTTGCGTATCTCTATAGCTAGTGAGTGGATGGCGGCATCACCGGTACCCTCAAACGTCCCCCCCGCATCCGAATCGATCACATGCTGCAGCGATACTGAACACTTCAAAGTAATTGTTGAAGGATTATAGCGTGCACTGAAACGAGATATAGCGCGCAGGTATGGCTGTACGCGAACCGGACAACCCGCCCACAGTATACCTGCGGCGCACGACACATGTACATGTACACAACAGGTCCGAAAACAACGTCACGCACGCTAGCGACTTCCCGACTTCACCATTCCATTAATTCGCAGCAAAGCCTAATTTTACTCAGAAGAAACAGATCTAGACACATGCTTTTGCTGGGGCATATTGACTATTTTGGCCCGAAAATACTATTCCCCCCCCCTCCCAAGTATACCAAGTACCGAATCTGTGTCATCAGGTCCCTGTGCCCAATTGCACAATAATTATTTTTTGGGCACCACAGTAATATTCGTCTCCGGAAAGGAAAAGGAGATAGTTGGGAAACTCTGGAGAGGACACACCAATTGCAACTGATTTTAAAAGGTGACGCCGGTCGCACCATCAGCATCGTCGTGCCGCTTGCAAGCGCTTGCCTTCATCTATGAAGCCGGCTAATTTTGTTTGTAGAAAATCAAGCACTCAAGACCGCACCTGAACCTGCGAAGACTTGTTTGATTGAACGATTGTGATACTGCGCCGTTTACTCTGCATGCGTACGTTCCAGCTGCAGCTGCCCAGGCCTATCGATGTAATCATTGTCATGCTGCGGGATAAGATATTCCACGAAAAAGCTCGAATAGTAACGCGTAGCAAAGGGGATTTTGTGTAAGTTGTAACACGCAGCATATGTATATGTCTGGCGGTAGCAAATTGTTCTGTCCACTTTTCTGGTTTTTTTTCTCGAGCTAACGCGGCGAACGCCAAAAATGCCTATCCTATACCCAAGCTAACGCAACAGGCTTGCAAAATCAGTAATAACATCGACAGGACGCAGGAGAATGCGCAACTTACAAGTCTGTTGAAGATCCCTCATGATCACAATCGCGCTGTAGCTATCGGACACGTGCACATCTTCATGAACATGTCGAACCGGCCGCCATTAATTTCACCGCCGAAGACGCTGCGAATGCTTCCTGGGGAGGCTGGGCATCCATGGCTGCGCGCAGTTAAGGTAGGTACCTGAAATGCGCCGAAGGTTCACCCATGTTCCGCCCTTTCACCGGCATGGGACAGGTGCACCGGTGCACCGGTGACGGGGTGCTCATGACCTCCTGGGGCCGACCTGGTATATATCTCACAAGGACGTCTGGGATAACCCACCTTCGGGGATGCTCAGGCCGAAGCGCTTGTTGGTATATGGTGTGGTTCCCGATTAGAGGTTCTTTTTCGTCAGCGTTCGCGAACACGTTCGCCCACGAAGTCCGGGGGACCGCGATATCGGTAACAGCATCATGGCCACCGTGGACACATCTTCACAAACTGTCGAACTGGGCACCGCTGCAGCGCGCTGTGCCCCCCCCCCCGCTGCCGTGAAACCTAGGTAACTGACCACTGAGACATGTAGCACTACATGTCTCAGCGGTCAGTGACCTTGGTTTCATAACACCCCCTACTTGTTGCCAGCCCCCCCCACGTTGTGCAGCGCAAACATGCTGACTTGGCTCGCACACAGAGAGAGCGTTGAAGGCCACCAGTAGCCACCAGTCGCACCTTGCCTGACTGCGCAATGTCGCCACCCACACCTCCGCAGGAACCCTCCCCCAGGCAGGCAGGCAGGCGCCATGGGCCTCTGGCGCATGCCGGCCTGGACAGTGCCGACGTGTTACGAAACCAATGTCGCTGATTTCTGACCCCCCCGAGACATGTACCCCGTAGTGAATAGCAAAAGCAGCTAACACAAAATATCCACCACTTCACTCGAATGGCACAGCAGCTACTAAAATTACAGTGTCAAAAAAAATTTTTGCGCTCGGGCAATCATGCCCGGACCCTTGTACAGATGGAACAGGTGCCAGTTGGAAAGACAATGTGGACATGAGAGAGTTCAAGAATGGAAGCCCACTGGGAAGCCTTCCTGGGGTCAGAGTGGACATGATTGATTCATTGCTTATTCCTACTATTGGGTGGCTGTGACTGCACTCCACATCGTAGAAGGCAAGTTCTTGTTCTATATTCATGATGAGCTGAGGGGGAGAAAATGCTGTAGCGTTACTTCCAGGGGTATGCTTGAACAAGAAAGTTGTGCGCAGTGAGTTGTGTACAGCTCACAGTGGGCCCTTCAGCGGTGAATGCTTCACTATTAATGTTTCCAAAACAGCCCTATAAGTCCGCAGTGAATGGCCCCTCACCCTAAAACCCTATATATGTCCACAGTGAGTGGCCCCTCCCGGTAATCAATTGATACTCCATTTTCGAATTAACGCTGTAACTTTTAATTTGCAGCCTGAGCCACGCCATGGTTACTACCAGCCGTGCGGAGATCTCTAGCACGTGCGAGCCTCTCTTTGGGCAGCTCGATCCATCAGCCTCCAACACTGCTGGGCAAGCATACAAAGCGAACAAAGGGATACATGGCATCCTGAACCCTGGCCGGTGGCAGTGAAATCACAACGGGCTGCGCATACAGTATCTCCCAGAACAGCACCACATCAGGATTGCCGCAAAGTTCTGAACGCTGGTGTTTGAAGTCCCATTATTGAGGACAGCGCACGGGTGTATAAAAAGAAGCTTACACTCCTTCGTTAACACTCCCACTATTGACTTCTCTCACAGGTACACCATCAGCTGTACATCATACACGGAATCAACTGTGCATCATCAGCTGTATTCGTACCATGGTATGGCATACCACCAATACACCTTGCATGCAAACCTTGGATTCCCCACACATATCACACCCTACTCATCATCCTGTGCCTCAGTCCCTGTCAGCGCATGTGCCTCCTGGCGCCGCCACTCCTCCTGCTCTTGCTCAAGCTTGCTGCGATGTGGCTTCAGACACTGCTCCAACGGCTGCGCATGCATGCCCCACATGCGACTATGCTTCTCCGCAATGCCCTCGCGCCGCACTTCCTCAGGGGCACCATCAGCGAGGTGCGACTGCACATGCATGCACGCTATCGCTTCGAGGTGGTGCTGGGTGACAGGGGGGGGGGGGGGGCTTAGGCTAAGTCACACAATGCAGAGAGCGAGGTGGAGCAGTTTGCGTTGGTGCCACATCTGGGTGCGCCAGGCGGTGGCTATGGAGCTGTAGGCATACATCGCCTCAAGACAAAAAATACATACAAATGTTTGCAGTAGCTCCCAGCTGGGCCCAGATGTCCAGCTGTTGCAAGACTTGCTGCCGCCGACAGGAGGCGCTGTGACAAGCTGAAAAGGCAAAGGCTGACAACAGTTAATGGCCAAGAACCCGAACTAAGAGAGCAAGGCGCAGGTACACTACAGCTGAGAACTGGCAGTCATGCATTGTGCTTCATGACCAAGTCCTTGTCAATGTAACTACAGCTGAGCACTGGCACCACAGACAAAGGAGAACATCAGGCAATCGGGAACCAGGCTCAATGTGCAGGAAGCATGCACCTGGCTCACAAGCAGACACAACTTTGCGGCTATGATCATATATGACAAACCTGTGGCTACCAGTGTGTTTTGGCTATTTGGGTTCATGCCTATTTACTACCTGTGCGGTTTGTAACTATAGTGGCTACCAGTGTGTAGTTTGACATTTGACAAGACAGCACAGGTTCAAGAGAGACATACTTGGCCCTCTTGCATGCACGTGCGGTGCATGAGGCAGCCTTCCATTGGGTCTCCTTGTTGCTGTACGTGGTGCTGGACTACGTTCCCCACGGCGCGCCGCACAACTTTGTGCACCGCCGCCTTTCGCTGCGCCTCTCTCTCCCACTGTTGCACCTTGTCATCCTTCTGCATGTGCACTCTCTGCTCACTGATTTGTTGTTCATTGATGTGCTGCTCGCTGACTAGCTGTGTGTTGATTCTGCTCTTACCCTGGGCCATTTAGAGCCTGCCGAAACAAACACAACTTCGATCAGCCGCTGCTCACAGATGCGATTTTGGTTTCAGGATGCAATCGATCAGTTCTGGCCATCGGAAAGAACGCAAACCTTGAGATGCTTGCAGTACCTCAGTGCTTTCTGAGAAGGTTTGTCACATGTACATGCATGTGCCCACATGGCATGCTTCACAGTGTAGGATCAAGACCAAAGTAAACACCCGCAAGAAACAATCAGAGCTTTTGTTCCTTTTCTTGGTCAGAATCCTGCAACTGAGATTGCCCCACAATAAAATCAACGTTCGCCCAGAATCAATGCATGCAGGGCATTCTGCAAGTGCCCACATCAACAGTACTTTCTGGCTGTCTACCTATAAAATGCACTCATCCAAGCCCATATGCGCACACCAAATGGATTGAGAAATGCTGAGAAACACTCCGATATTGCCATTGTTAGGTGGATGCCAACATACAGCGGACTTGTGCGATTATGTGGAGGGCACGTGAATGCCTAGCCATTGTGATCTGCGGTGAAAACGGGAAGCTGCCATCAAGAGGAGGCAGGCCGCAGCAGCAGCAGCGCACAGAGTCAGCATCACCCCCTGACCTTGCCTGATGGTGTCCTCTATCTTGGGCGAGTGATCTAAACGGTGCCCGCACATGCATCGCTCCCCTTGCCGTTCGTATGCCACCAGTGCACATAAACCATAAACAGCAATGACGCAGTGGTGCTCATACTGCCGTTGGGAAGTGGAAGAATGGGATACACAGCAGCACAACAGTGGCATTGCCGCCTGGCGGTTTGTGGTGGTGGCTTCTATCTGTTACAAACATGTGCACATGGCACATACATATCCCAAGCGGATAGTAGGGACTGTACTTCTGCACTGGGAACACAATAGTGCAATACGATCCGCACCTGTTTGCAGGGTGATGGCTTTTGAGGCGGAAAAGCTACACTGAGGCGGTTGTTCTTCGGCTTTGGGGAAGCAACAGCTCTGAAAGCTCTGGTCACCATTCGGTGCACAATCGCAGCCTGGCGGGGTGAAACTGCCACTTCTTGGGCCTGGAAAACATGCGTAAAGTCACGATGTGTGTGCTTGTGCTGTAACGTAATTAAATGTTGGGTCAGTTGTTGCAAACTTTTGCTGGTAAAATTAGCAGCTGGCAGATGCTCTTCCAAGAAAGAAGCGGCACCGAATGTTTGGTGCTGGTACCGTACTCCCCTGCTTGTTCTTGCTGCTATAGTTGTCATCTGCTTTTCTGATGGTTGTGCTGCTGGCTTGCTCCACCCCATTCATGGTTTTGTTCGTGTCAGTTCGTGAAAGTCTGTCAATGCCACATGAGAACCCGTGCTGGTATTCTTTGGTTATGAGGAATGCACAGCAATCAGACACTAATGACAGTATGTGTTAACTCAACACCCCCTGAGCTGAACGGCCACCCGCACTTCCGTGAAACGAACGTTTCCCAGTAATTCATCCGTTCACTAAGCTTCAGCAGGTTGGATATATCCCTGGATGCAATGACTGAGAACAGCAAGCAACGACTGGCTGGGTGACAGCAAGGAAGAGAAAACACCTCTCTGGCAGCGTCCTTTTCTCTCTCCAATCGACTCCTGTACATACAAATCATGTTGTTGCAATGTCTTCGTCTTGAATTCCTCGTTCTGAAGGCTACACGTACATGTCACAACGAGGCACAAGAACGAAGAAGAGGAGCACCTGTGTGGCTTCAATGTGAGATTTTTCTCCCGCCCCCAATTTTCCTGCTGCATGTGCCGTATTTTGCGGCTTATTGGCGGAGTTGTCGGCTTGGATCTGGGAACGAAGCCATGGTGACAGTGTTCGTTGAGAGCAGTTACGAGGCCTTGCAGTACAACAGGCTCCACTTTTGGCTCCATAACTGTGAAAATATAGCCCCTATGAAACCAAGTGCTCCGGTCAATGAAGTGATCGAACTGCAACGGGAAGAACGCATCAACCCTCTGAGATACCTAGGTCAGGTGTGGTCAGGTGCGTTTGTCAGGTGTTTCTACGCTCGTCCAAAGCGCCAGTGAGAACGTAAATTATTAGCGCAAGTGTGCTGGTGCCAAAGACATCAGCTGCATGCACTGGCTATCAGTTCACTGAAGTCCAGGACATGTCAACAACTTGGCAAGACTTACAGGAGACGAAGCGAACACACACCAGCACTTAGCAATCTTGCTCCAACTTGCTGATATTGAAATATCGGCGTGATAAACTGTGCGGTGCTTGTTCTAGGATGTCGAAAGCTGCTAACTAGTGACTGCACAGCATCTTGGGGCACAGAGCACTTCAGCAAGCAACACACTGGGTATGTCGATGCAAGTACAAAACGTATTCTCTAAGTTTTTATGTTCCTACAAGCATGGACATGGAGCCGATGTATCGAAGCTCAGAATCCGAACCTGCGCAAGAGAGCTTCGACGAGCTTCGATGCTGTCTGGTGCAAAGGAACACAATATTGATCGCTGCACTTATGACCAGCAGCAATTTATCTACTGAGTAAACGTCACAGATTACTTTTGCGTGATGACAAGGGATCCACTGTTGACTTGATCCTGCACGTGCTCGCACCTGTGGCTGAGTCATACCTCTGCCTCAACTCTGGCAGGTCCTCTGATACATACTGAGACTGTCTGAACGGGCTGCGTTAATTTTTTTTGCAAGGTTTCGGGAAAGCCTTCAGACAAATCTCTTCCGTTGACAGGTTCTGGCTCAAGTACTGCTGCTACCCAGATGATTCTATACACAAAGCGATTATACGGCTTATCTCTTCTGCTTCAAATGTTCGGTTCTGCAATACCCAGATCTCTGCCGTTCGCTGTAGTTGGTGGTGTCGTTGCTTACTTGCTGCGAGCGTATTGCGGAGAGTTCCTAGACCAAGTATGGAAGCATCCCTTCCCCTTCCAAGCAATCTCCTTCATTGCCGGCTTCCTCGTAACTTTCAGGTATGAGGTAAAATCTAAAGTCTTGGTAGAGTCTTGGATAGTATGGAGAATGCCCACGTACAGTATGTACTCTTGTGGCCAGTGGTCAAATCAGTCCTGACTTCGTGTGTGTCCGTTGCAGGGCAAATCTGGGCTACAACAGGTACTGGGAAGGCTGCACAAACTTACGATTGATGTCACAGAGGCTTGCGGATGCAGTTGTGCAGGTGTGATCTACTCGAGCCCAGCCACACTGTCAATTTCAACACAGCAACCTACCAGCAATTGAAAACATCCTCCTAACAAATTCAACTGATGCCAAAAGTTCAAGCGTACGATTTTGTCGTTCCCAGATGGGTCAGGCAACCTTTACTACATGGTGATGTACAGCTGCTTTGTGTTGCACATGTTGAGGGCACTGGTTGCACCTACAGATGCTTCTAAGCGCCGTATTGGCCATATAGGTTGTCACATTTGATGTGGGCGCGCTGGAGGAGGATGCATCGGAGGATACGCTGACAGAGGCAGCAGTATTCCGAGACACGTATCTCCACCTCACCTCATTGTTGCACGCAGCAGCGCTACAGTCGCTGTGCAAAGACGAGAATACTCGTAACTTTATCATGCACAACAGTCTTCATCAAACCCCGAAGGAGGACGCGCGGGAGGAAGAGATCTGCGCTTCAGTTCACGCGCAGCACATGGGCATGGCCTCCTGGCAGGATCTGTTTATCCTAAGGGGGCGTATGTTTCCTTCTTCAAGTCATGAAGAGCTCCTTGTATCATTGTGCCGCCATAATTGTGCGAGGATGACCTGTGTGTAAGAAACTGGTGCTCAGTTTGCCAGTTGAGGTTGGGTTACAGCACAATCTTGACTGGTTCCCGACAAGAATCGCTTTTTTCGTCTCATGGCTGCTTCTATGTTTCCAAAGCTCTTGTCCTATTCGCAACCTCTCTGATTACTGCCTGCCCTTGCCAGGCTCATGTGTTGATCGTGCTGAATCATGGGCTCAGGCCCATCCATAATATGCACATCAAATGCAGTGGCCACGTATGTTGATAGAACACCTGGTGTGCTTGTGCCGAGCCTCAATCGAGTTCATCATTATCCTCCCACTGTGTTTTGAATCCCGAGAACTTCACCGCGAACGTCATTTGAAAACGCTGTGGCATCCCGGCTGCTTACATGACACGTGAAATCATGCAGGCACAACAGCACAAACATCTCCGCGCAGGGGAGACAAGCAACGAGTTGTGCTGCCCGTACTCGGGGGTGTGAGTAATGAAGAGAGCGTGGCACTGGGGGCAATAGAGATGGCCGCAAACCCATACTTCAAAGACCCTGCCGAATTCCAGGGGTTTCTTCTCCACAATGGCACGCTGCTATTTTAAAAGTTTAGGGCCTCCAGTGCAGTGCCACATTCCTGTTTCCCACTGCAGCGACATGCACCATCTTGAAATAGTTATGAATTGTTTCGTTCAGTTACCCAAAACCTGGCAGGTTTCTGTATTTAAAAATTGTATGGGAAGAGAGTGCAGGGATGTTTGCACCACGGAGTGCTTCGAGAGTGCAGACAGTGATGACATGGCTGCAGCAATGCATTATGGAGCGTCGGAGGGAGGGGGGGCTTCAGGTGCCAGCACCGTTGCTAACGCGTATGTACCAGCTTCTGTCTGATGGCATGCTTGGCTATGAGCAGTGCAGGTGCTTCCCCCCATGCTTCAAGAATGTTTAGGGCTCCGCCCATGGCACTCCGTCCAGGCACACGAGGTCGCCCTGTGGCCCCTTCAGATTGCACCACAAAAGTTCTGCGATAAAACGAATCATTTCTTTCATCACAGCAAGGGGTGCCCTGGGGCGCTCTTGTGTGTACTGCAACAGCAAAAACCTGTATGTTACGTAGTCGAATGATTTCACAACGTCGACTGATAAATTTGACGCTGTCATATCCATCCACAACCGTTCAGGTGTCAGGGTCACATCCTTTCAGGGAAGTGCAGGCTGTTTGATTTCATTTCGGGGGGGTTCAGTTTCTTTTGGACGGGGGGGGGGGGGGGGCAAAGGGCCCCGAGACACATTGCCTTGCGAGGTTTATTGTACTGATA
>JAUMHD010031043.1:0-20240 GCA_032359135.1 Ulvella scutata | reverse complement strand
CAGCACCTACTCTATTGAAATCAAGGTACAGCTGCTGCAGCTGTGATAGGCTGGCCAGGTGGGGGCCCAGCGCTTTGGCACCCTCATCACCTATTCTATTGCTAGAAAGGTGTAACTGCTGCAGCTGTGATAGACTAGCAAGGTGGGGGCCCAGCGCTTTGATACCCTCATCACCTATGGCATTGCCATGAAGGCGTAGCTGCTGCAGCTGTGATAGGCTGGCAAGGTGGGGGCCCAGCGCTTTGATACCCTCAGCACCTACTCTATTGAAATCAAGGTACAGCTGCTGCAGCTGTGATAGGCTGGCCAGGTGGGGGCCCAGCGCTTTGATACCCTCATCACCTATGGCATTGTCATGAAGGTGTAACTGCTGCAGCTGTGATATGCTGGCAAGGCGGGGGCCCAGCGCTTTGATACCCTCAGCACCTATTACCAGTAAGGTGTAACTGCTGCAGCTGTGATAGGCTGGCCAGGTGGGGGCCCAGCGCTTTGAAACCCTCATGACCTATTCTATTTCCAGAAAGGTGTAACTGCTGCAGCTGTGATAGGCTGGCAAGATGGGGGCCTAGTACCTTGACTGTCTCAATTGTCATGCTCTGTGGATAGTTCAGAGGAACCATACGCAGCCGTTGAATATGGCTGGCCATGCTCAGGATGGCAGGCCACAGCAAATACTCATCAAGAAGCGTAGTATGCACTTCAAGCAAACCCTCAGCTTCAATGCTGGGGAAAGCTGCCTTCAGAGCAGAAGCTTTCGCCCGGGCAGGCAACGCTGAGAGCTGCTTGCGGAGTGGGGTGGAGGAGGCCCTCAGAATGTGCACTAGCACGTTGGTGGGAAGCTGCATTATGACCTGCAGCGCAAGCACACCATGTAACTTTTCTGCCTGTTGCACAAGCGCTTTGATTCACGTGCTGATGCGTGATTGTTCATTCAAGTTGTGCTCTCACTCTCTGCATGAATGCTGAATCTTTTGAAGGAGTGGAACAGTGTAAGGTGATCATCGGAGAACAGATATGCATGACCTATTGCAAAGCTGTCACCACACTCACTGAATCCCCACCTGCTCCTGGTCTTCAGACAGTGGAGGCTGCGTTAGTGACGAAGGCCCCTTCTTGAACAGCCAGTCATCAGCATGCTGGCACAATTGTCGCAAAGCTGCTTGGTCACCCAGGAAGTCCGCTGCCTGAAGCCAGATGCTCTCCTACAATACCTAGACGCTCTCGTACATTAAAGCCAGATGCTCCCACTTTAACCTCAGCAAGGTGACCATGCATTTATGGCTGCGATTTTTAATTCTGCGTAGTCCAATCGACCATGTTTGGCAAATAGTGCTGGGGAAGACTTTCGTGATGGTACGTTTGTGCCATTGGAGGGAATGGTGGTTCTTTCGTGTTACTCGCTTTGGCTAGTTGGGTTCATGCCTACTTACTCCTTTTCCAATTTGCAGCCGACCATGATAGCACGAAAAAAAGCTGTTCGGGAACCACGCCGTACCCTAGGAGGGCTTCGGACTCAGAACTCACGAAGGGGTTGCACAGGGGCATGCACCCCCCTGCCACACCGGACCAGGAAGGCAACCTCAAAGGCTGCAGAGAACACCGCACAGTGTTACAAGCACACACAGGTTACCAACAGGGACCGCATCGTCAGCAACAACAGCACCAACAAGGATGACATAAGCCGCAACGAAGCAGGATACCGCAGCACAGACAACAGCCTCGCATTGCCACAGGAACAGGATGCAGTACAAGGGACACACTAAGTGCATTCTTCACTGGACTAGGCGCAGAGGCAGCTGGTTGAGAAGAAGAGACACGCTGAACCAAAACGGGGGGAGGGTGTCTTCTGTGGCCACAACTGCACTTTCACCTGTTCTAGCGGCACTGTTGGCCCCAGTGTTGCTTGTGTGTAGTGTGTGTAAAGATACAGGCATAACTCCTAAGAATGGCTCATGTACCAGCAAAGTGTTGTGTGTAGTTGCTTAGCGCTTTTGCCTGTGACGTCGGATGCCATTGTGCAGGCTGTGAATGTTGACGGTGACTCGACACATCTGAGGTACATTCATTTCGTAAGATGATGACTAGTCATCTGGGTAGGAAGCGGCTGGACATACCGGGATGGTTCTGGACAACTTTGAGACTTCTAGATGAACACTCAAACATGAGAACGATTTATCTTAAAGAAGGGAAGACAATACGAGAACAAAAACACAGCTTTCAAGACAGCATACGTTAAACGTTCAAATCGCAAAATGTCGACCCAGTATGTTCCTCCCCACAGCCCCCCCACCCCGCCGAGCTCTTGTACAAAGCCAGCAGCTGTGTTCAACCGGAACTCTCAACCACCAGAAGCAGCTACATTCTTCACAAAAGGGATGTGGTGGGGCGGCACAGCAGAGAAGCGGTCACTGGAGGTGGCTGGCCGCAAGTTGCTCTCAGCAGCCCAGGTGGTCACGGTCTCCCGGAATGGCTTCAAAGCATCGTTGTTAACCTGTATCGGCACACGCATCAAATCAGATGCGTCCAATCAGGTGCACGCCTACAGTATCTAGGAGCTAGCTCAGGCTGGGGAAAATATAAGGATCAGGGGAAGTTTATATATTCATATATATTTTCCGGCGAAACCCCCTTTTTGGGACTGGCATTAAGAACAAGTCCTGATTTTCCGGAGTGATCCGAAAGACAGAGAAATAATTATTTCGGCAACTGCAGAACAGTCGTACTTATTTGACCTCCTAGCTGAGGTCACTGCTGTAGGGGGCCGTCTGCATTGTAGATGGAACATGCTGACGGCTCTGCGTACACGCCACTGAACCAAAGAAGCGCACAAAGAGCCCTGCGGGCCAATACGCCAGGCGGTGTAGATCAATGGCACCAGAGGTTGGCGTTGTGGTACAATCATTAGATCCCACAACGCACTGAGCTGCGTGCAAGTATACATGTGCGAGTTTACACGGTGCTGTGTGCAGCAAAGTGTGTGACACTTTTAAGATACGGTGTCTTGCTATTTTGGTTCTGGCCCTATAACTTTCTTTACAGTACAAACCACTTCACCTCCAGAGCGCAAATGTACACACATTTCCAGAGCGTAAATGCACAACCAGACACTAGAGATCATTATGGCCATATATGGGCCATCATGAATCATGCGAGGCATTCATGCCCCCCACCCCAGACACGAAACGAGACTTGCAATCCGCAGCGGCACCCCTAGACGCAAAGTAGCAAGCACGCCTAGGTAATCGAATGTTCCCACCTGCAGAAGGTTCTGGGCGCCCTCCACAAGCACCACAGCTCCCGGAGCAAGCACATCTGCAAGCTTGTGCTGTGCGCGTAGCAGATGCGCATGCATGACGCCAACTGTAGCCACCTTGAATGCACCTTGCAGGGCCCGTTTGCCAGCCAGCTGCTTCACAAAGTCCCCACACACCAAGTGCAGGCGGAAGCGCCCGGCACGCTGCTTCATGACTGCATTTAAAGAGTCTTCCAGCTTCTGCTGCTCCTCTTTCTTTTGGCGTTGCTGCTGCTCGAGGTTTGATGGCTCAGGATGGGTGGTTGAGGTGCTGGGTTGGTCAGCCTGAGACTCCGACTCCACTAGTTCGACAATTTCGACAGCTGGAGTGGTTTTCTGTTTGTTGCCTGCTGTGGAAGTGCTCTGCAGCAATGATCACCAGTGTCGCTTATGTCAATACCATCGGCCACAAACCCAAAAATGTCCCCAAATACTCAGGATTGTTCTATCAAACTAGGCGATACTGGTGGTTATGGCCCATGATGTTGATAGAGCTACCTATCTCAGTGGTCAGCGACCTTGGTTTCATCTACACTTGCAGTGCAGAGCAGCTGTCCATTTTTGAGACACTACTCCTTGCAGGGATGCTACGCAAGGGTACATAGAAGGTTCAGGAGAAAATTTTATTCTTCTGCTTTAGGAGTGGCAGCCAGAGCAATTTCAGATTTTCTGGGGTGGTCTGAACAAAATAGAAGTATTTTTTTCGCCGAAAAATCATCGTTGTACTTACCCCTAGTGCCATGCTGTGTGCTATGTTGTTTGATGCAATGATGGCTAGATAGAAATACAACCGCTTTCGACGCAGGTGACAAGCACACAGCAACTGACACATGCATGACGTCAAGACGCACGGCAGTGTCGGGGAAATTTTCAGCCGTATGATTCTTTTTTTCAGTGTATTCTGTTCACTTCTCTTACAAACCGAAGACGTAGTGAATGGCTTGAACCCAAGTACCCCAAAGTAACCAACAGGATTGCAACGCAATGACTCGCCACACAACTCCAGCAAGTACCTATTCTAATAAATCAGAAAGTCTGTGATAGTATTGACACTGAGATTGAGGAGGTGGTGTGCACCTGAATAGCACCCTCAGCATCTGACTGTGGCACAGTTCCAGAAGTCGAGGCCTGCGCCTGCTCTTCTTCGATGATGCATGTCTTCATTGCATCGTGGAGGTCCTGCAGGGTTTGCCCTCCAACCTGTTGTGGGTTGCTTGCAAGAACTACAACAGGTAGACACCATGCATGAAAAACTGTCACCGCATCCATAGTTCAACAGCAAAGCACCGCAACGCTAATTTTTACAGTTCTGTAGCTCCTTACGAACCAAGAAGGTAGTCAAATGCAACTGTAACTGAAATCCAATACTTCTCTCCAATGCTCTGCAACCTTAACATAGCAAGAGTCTCTCTGCATATCCGAAACTACATGGCTTGAATGATCACGCAGAGAATTAGATGTACGTTGCTGCGCACCGCAGGCATGAAACACAATGTACATGATGACAGAAGCGCTATTCAGGTAGAACCTATTCAGGTAGAACTATATACTACAAACCCTTGCTTTCTGGTTTGTAACACTCAGATACTACAAACCCTTGATATTTGGGCTCATGGATATTGACTACCTTCCCGGTTTGTAAAGGCGGTGTACAAACCCTTGCGGTCTTCAAGGCACACCTCAGCAGTGGTTGGGCCACGAGCCGGCTTCACACAGTCAATGCTGCCGGCAGCTCCCACAACCTCTTCTGCCCTCAGCTCCCTCAACAGAGCAAGCACGTTGTGGCGTGAAATATCCACTGCTGTGTACTTGTACTGTTTATTGCAGACTTCCAACAGAGCTTGATTGTCTGAGATGACCCCAAAGCTGTGGTATGGAGAGCACAGGATGTCGCACCAGAGGCCAGTCGCAACTACACTTCTCCCCACGTCCTCACACTTGCTGCAGCACACTTGTACTGAGAGGTGGGCTAGTGTGAGGCTGTTGTGATTCTGTTCTGGGCAAATGTAATGTATCAGTGACATCATCGATTCTAGTGGTAGAATGCGATCATCTATCCTGGTTAGGAGCTTTTGGTACTAGCACATAATGTAACAGATGTGTCCAAGCGTGAGGTGGCCAAGCGTGAGGAACCCACAGGCGCTGATGCAGCCGTGTTTTAATGTTCGGAGACTGTAGCAACATCTCTGAACACTTACTGTGCTGTAGTTCCTTTTCGGACTCTGCCTTTTCGCCTTGTAAACGCATTGTTTGTATTCAGAAATGATCTGCTGTTTAACCGATACAACCCGCTAGAATGAATATTGCACATTCCCCCTACATTTTTGAATCCCCCCATGCATTCCTCATGGTCTGGTCTGCAATTCTGCATGGTCTGGTCTGTAACATTGTTTCATGTAATATTTTACCTCCGATACAGCGATGGATAGCGGGAAAAAAACAGACAAGTTCGCCTGATGGGACACGTTGCGTTGCGGTGGAAAGAAATGTGTTGCAATTACACAGTACAGCAATACCATCCAAGTGCGCTACCACATAAGCCAATCAATAGTGCAGAGCCAAGAGAAGCAGCACACGTGTTTTTGAATTCTTTAGTGCGCCCCACTGCGTCACTGAGTAGGGTGGCGTTCGGGGTGTTGTACTGGCAGTCTCTCACTTCAAAGGCCACTCCTGTCATTCTCCAGTGCCGGAAGTGCGAGAAGTGAATTATATGGCAGCCTGGAGGGTCTGCATTTGCAGGCACAAGCCTCATATGGTAGTCCCAATCGATCTGCACATGCTCCAGTGTTCGTGGTTCTTGTTTGTGCTGAGTGCTGCTTCCATTATGCTGGCGTTCGAAAGCAGGGGTTGTGTTGATTAGAATACTCCTGATCCCTGAAGCTGTGCTGCATGCCCGACTCTACGCCTGTATGCAGGCCTCACAGGAGGGTGTGGTAACTCTAGCTTGCTGCTGGTGTGTTGCACCTGGCACGATGTTGGTTGGTTTGTGTACTGATTGGGAAGCAGAAACTCCAACGAGGTGCATAAAAACTCCTACGAGATCCATGTTGATTAGCAGGGACGTGGAAGAGTGTTCTGGAATGTGTGAGGAACCAGAGAGGCATTGCAGGAGCACACCGAATTCTTCCTAAAATCATAACGATCCCGGTACCACTTTCTAGAGCGAGTGTCCCAGGCGTGTTTAATGTCTATGGATGGTGGCTTCCTGGATTTCACGACTGCGTTCAGCATTTTGTCCTTCGCTTCAAACTTCATCAGTGATAGATCCAGGATGCTGAGCAGTAGGTCCTCATCACTAGAGGAACATCCAGAGATCTTCCTACTTACAGCTGTTTCGATCTCCTTCGATCGCTGTTCCAAATAACTGCTGGTTTCCTCCCGAATGAAGAGGTTTCCAAACACTTCCAGGAACATCGTGACTCGATCTGCTGGTAACAAGGAAGGGTCAAGGAGGATTCCAAGTAGAAGAATGTGTCTAGCAAGAGCTTCTGGATTGTCCTCATACACGTAGAAATGTATTGTGTCGTCAACATCGTGCCTAGAAAATTGGCACATGGTTTGCAGTGTGTGCCTGGGATCGTATGGCGCTACCTGCAACGACAACACCCGTAAACCAGAACTTTCTCTGCCATGCGACAAGTCCAGCAGACTTTGGTGTTGTAAGGGTCGTGTTGGGCGTGATCACACCTGCAGCATGTGCGTGCAGCCATTACCCACAGCCAACAGGTCTGCACTTGGGGAGAAACCCCAGAATTGATGAATATTCTGTTCGTCCATACTCAGAGAGAAACCTGTGAAGAATACACTAATTCCACGGACGCGAGGCTGCAAAAGGCGTAACCTGATCAGGAGCGTTGCCCACTGCCAGAGATATCAACGAAGTGCAAGAACTAAATCAAGAAGGTGTCTACTGAAAGTTTCTAGGCAATTTGGCTGCAGCGGACAGGATATTATCGTGCATGTTGTACAACAGAGCTCTGCAGATCATGCAAAAAACAAAGATGATGCAAAAAAAATATTCTTAATGCTAATCGGGAACCACGCCATACCCAAGAAGGGCTTCGGCCTCAGTACCCTCGAAGGGGTGGGACATGGACATACACCCCCGGGCCACAAGGGGCCGCGAAGGCAAACACAGCGGCTGCAGACAACGCCGCACAATATTGCAAGCAAAGACAGGGTCGCCAACTGGGACCGCATCATCAGCAAGAACAGCACCAACGAAGAGAATATAAGCGGCAATAACGGATTCAACATGATAAACAAAGTTTGTGCTAGTTGACCAGTTGACCAACTATAAGCCAGAGGCCATTCTCACGAACTTGACACAGGAATATAGATCATGCATGGAATCCATCTATCACAAGTGAAGGGGTTCACGTTCTCTGTCTGTGTCACTGCTTGTTGAGAACTTTACTGGTGCTTGGTTCTCCGGACCTACGTACCTATGCGTAACTCCATGGCATTGTGCATCCCCTTTGTGCGAACTAATACCGAAGCTCTTCCTGGGTACGGGGAAAGGCTTCAACCTCAGCTCGCTCCAAGGAGTGGGAATTGGAACAACCGCGACCTGCAACATGTGACCAGAGGGGTACAAAGAACGGCTGCAAAGAGCGACGCACCTTCTGGTCTTGGGCCTGATCTTGAACGACACTATCCTGCATTTGTAAGCAACTTTGTTCGAATCCTGCCCTTCAAAGCGCCACCTCGTGCTATGTCTTATGAGTTGTTGTGCGCAACATAAGCTCAGAGGTGTTTCGTGGTTTCGCCCCGAGAGTGCGAGTTCTTGAGGTTGCGGCATACTTATCCGTCATGCGGCACCGAGGCTGAAGCTCATAGCTAGTATGGCTCAGGGGGGTAGGGAGGGGGGGGGTGGGCAAGAAAGCATGATGGGAATGATATCTGAGAACGAGAAACCAAAACAATCTTGAAAGCAAACCAACGGAGCAGACAAGGGCGTCCATTCTGCTGAAACACAGGAAACCCGCATGTGCGTCCTCCTCCAGGAAAGTCTCTACACCTGTAGCCACATCCATAGCTACGCTGCGATAACTCTGCATTAATGGAGATGTAGAGTGTAGGGCACATGCATCATTGGGCTGCATGGTGAGATGACTGTCCCCCAATTGGGGCCCGTTCGCGACAGGATTGTGTGTAGCTGCTCTGCATAAACTTCAATATCTTGTGGAATACATCGTGTGTTCATACCTGCTGTTTTCCGTGCTGTTCATGATTTCTTTGGCAAACAGCAACATCTGGTTGATACGCACCCGTTTGACCTCACTGGTGCGATTCGCATTACAGCGAAGCTCAGACTCAGCAGTCTCGTGTGAGAACAAATTGATGGGCTGGCTTCACTGACGTGGTTTAGAATAACAGCATGGAAGCTCCTTTGTAATGGCAGTCAGGAAAGCTGCAGGAAAGACTGGAGGAAAGTTTCTGCACCTGTAGCCATATCCAGCACTCTGCAGAGCTCCGTATGGAGCGGATCCATGGACCCATCCCTCGCAACACAGCGATGTTCTCACATAGTATAAGACGAACATAACAGAACATTACTGTCCATTTCATTAGCATATCGGTAGGCTTCATACACTTGGCCCTGAGGTAGTTCATCGTGCACCAATCACAAAGTTGATGCAACGCAAGGACCTGACAGCACGTTTATAGACCCACCGTTGATTAAGACCTGGCAGTTGATTCTGTCATCTTCTTGAAGCTTGTTTTGCCACGGTGCTGCTGTGAAGCTTCATCGAACCTCGACAGTGATACGCCAGAGTGGCTCAAGTAGAGAACAAGAGAAGGTGAGCCTTCATACACAGTATCACATGTATTCAGTGTGCTTGAGTGCAGCTGTTCCACCATCTTGCTTCTACCAGAACTGCACATCTTGAAAAGAAGCCTGCAACGGGCTTCTACCGTACCAGCAGCAACATCAGTTCTCAACATACCCCTAATAACTCACAAACTTCTATACTGTATTCAATAATTCTGGACGCAGCCTTCGTCTTGTTCTTGACCAACAGAACCATGTCATAATCCTGAGTGTGTGAGATTACAAGTTGTTTTCCTTCGCACCCCTGAACCTCAAGGCTTGTGCACAAAATACTTGAGGACATTATAATAGGTTCCACTGAAGTCCTCAGCATCAGAATTCTGCGTGCCCCACGCAGGATGATTCGATGGTTCCTGCTGCAAAACCGTGCTGGACGAACTCGCCTGGCCAAGTACTATGTAGCAATGGACGATGCACAAAAACGGAAAAACGAGTACGAAGTTTTCAGGTGTCTCAGCGGTAGAGAGAGCAAGTGGTCCAACGTTGCAGAGGTGAGATATGCAACACCTTTCACCTGCCTTCAACTGAAACAATTTGGGTTTGTGTGTAGCTGATCTCTGTACGATGCAATATGTTTTTTGTTCCACTGCGTTTGCTCATTCTTCTGCTACGTTGGTTTGCCTTTTTGTTCTGTCCCTTGTTTGGCATCTGGTTAATCTGACTGCGATTTGACCTCACTGGTTTGATTCATATTAGACAGAAGTTTGATGTGTCCAGGTGGGTAGAAACAACATGTGATCGTAGTTGCCTGGATCTGTATCTCTCTGTAAGCTATTCTCTGGATCTTGTGGTCTTCCATTGCCGGTATCGTTGTGACAGACTTCACCTTTGACAGACCTTCACACCAGGGATATAGTGAAGGAATGGGGAAAGACTAATTATGTCAGCGAAATACTTTAAAGGATTCTTTTTGGGGGCTGTTACATGCAACAATTCATTATTTTCTGGGGTGAGCACTGACAGCAGCTAATTAATCCGGCTGACAGTGGCTGACAAGTTGTCAATAACGATACCCCTGCTCCACACCTTCAACATCATCATGCACTGCTGACAGCGAGTATTTGTGCAGTTTAAAGAGTACAAACTGGTGTTCAGAAGATATGCACACCTGTACTTCATCATGTGTGTGGATGTTGGCGACAACGAGCTAGCTGCCCTGGAGGCCATTCATCTGTTCGTGGAAATCCTTGATCACTTCTTCACGTCCGTCACGGAGCTTGACATCGTCCTGAACTTTCACAAGGTGCGCTACAAGAGGAGTGAAAAAAAGGAGGTGGCAGGCGCCCAGTGATCAAACAATATGCCCAAGGGCATACAATCAAATCTTTTGCTTGTGCTTGTGTGTGTGTGTGTGTGTGTGTGTGTGTGTGTATCTATGTGCCCCACATGCTGCTGCAGTGCTGTTCTCTGCAGCACTACATGCTGGTATGTTGTGATAGATAGTACTGCACATGTCACTGTCACACATCCCTTGCATACACATCCTGTTCCCCTGCGTGTTGCAAGAGCTTCAACGCAACACACTCTCTTCTCCTGCAGGCCTACCTTATTTTGGACGAGTTCATTCTAGCTGGAGAGCTTCTTGAAAGCAGTAAACAGGTGTGGTAGCCACATTTCTGCATCCAAGAACTTTTGTCTGGGTCAATCTGTTGCTGCAGCTGATTGGCTGTGAGATATCCTTTGTTGGCCCCCAGGGCCTTATTTCTTAATTGGGTCGGTAAAATATTGTTTTTTATAACAACAGTGGCCCAGTACACAAGCACCAAGACTGCATGCTGTGAAATCACTGCATATTGGGACCCGATAAATTTTGAACCGTGACCAGGACGGTGCCAAATACTGGAACCAGCAGCTATTTTTCGGGGCAATGTCTTGCATTAACTGGGGGTGATTGACTTCAGTTCTGACACAGTTTTCACCACGGTGTTTTTGTACCGCTTCTTTCCTGAGAGAGTGTTTGCCAACTTCAGATTGAACCACAAACATTTTGCAGCAAGCGCCCCAAAATTTTGTGCTGGTACGGTAGGCCTAGGAGTGTGGCATTGTCGTGGGTACTACATCAGTTTGGCACGAGTGCTAGGAAGGACTTTCGTGATGGTGCTGTTGTGCCATTCGAGTGGAGGGGTAGTAGTTCTTTTGTTGCAGCCTTTTTTTGGATCTTTGGGTTCGTGACTTGGGTTCACTACCTTTCCGGTTTGTAAGCATCCGGTTTGTAAGTAGCGTAGGCCTAGAGCAAAGCCAAGAGCCAAGAGAACCGAACTAGCAGTAGTGCTGTGTTATTGCACTGCTGAACAGAATGCAAGACAGATGTGTACCAGCAGGACTGAGTACAGGTTATTCTGGAGCGGATTGGACAACTTGAAGGCAATGAAGTCTTTTGAAAAGCCAGGTTATGTTTGTGCTGATTTTAGTTGAGTCCATACTATGTCTGCGCTGATTTTAGTTGAGTCCATGTATCTCTTCCTCGCAGGCTTCTTGCCCTCTAGTTGTGTTTCCAGACGATGCAAGACTTCGCCTGATGACACAAATTCAACCAAACTAACTCTACAGCAATTGGTGTATCGACGAGGGGAAATGGTGAGCCTCTGTTGGAAGTCGTGGTGATGAGTGTCTGAGTTGATGTAGAACTGAAGTTGCTAAACAATCCTGGATATTTTTCCGGTTGGGGGGGGGGGTCCCTCCCTGCGCACCTGGGACGCATACGGCGCAATCAGAACGGTGCGGCCTTACGATAAGAATGCCATAGTAAAGAATGTACAAGGGGATGGATGTATGAGGAAGACAACGGATACACTGTCTGTAATCTGTGTTTGTCTCGCAACATAATGCGCTCTGGAGATGCTCCTAGACCTGTGCGTTTTGTGTGCTACCGTGCCGCACTCCTATCGATGTACCTTTCACTACTGCGCTCTGTTGCAATTTAAACACAGTGAAGTCCTTTCATTGCAGTCCTTTGGGCCCAGGCAACAAGGAAACCCAGTTCCATCACGTGCCACTGTCACCACACCGAAAGATCAGCCATTGAACACATAGCAGGTTTCTTTTGGCCCCTAATGGTTCATTCCTCGACAAGTGTCGAAGTACAGATTGAACAAGAGAACCTGTTGGGGACCAAACACACGATCTCCAAGAGTATCACGGGTATCGTCATTGACAACATGCCAGCCACTGTCAGCCAAACAAATCATCTTCTATCGTCGTCACCCCGGAAAATCATGAATTGTACATGTAACACCCCCCACAATGAATACTTTGAAGTCTTCGGTGACATCATTGGTCTCTCCTCATCCCTTTTAGTCCCTCCCTGAAGGGTGCGCACCCCAGCAGACCTCCCCTGATCCAGTGTCAATGCACTTCCAACAACACAAGAACCAAACAGCAAACGCTCCAAGCCTACAAAACTAAGCAGTCTGCCGGTTACCACTATGGCTATTGAAGCTTAACCCAGGGTCCTTCCCAGTACCACTACTTTCTCGTTTCGCCTTGCGAAACGAGATCTGTCCAGACAGCACACTCTCCATCAGTGTCCCTCTTCTGGAATGTGCTCCGGAAGCTTCCCCGTCGTTGTCGGATCTATGCCCAAGGCGGTAGATGGCAGGGGAGAGGGAGTGAACGTTGCCATCCACTATAGAACCAGCACAGTCAGCCATGGCAGGCATCTGATGACCCAGTTGCCATTCAGGTGCTTCTTGTTGCAGAGATGAGAGTGCCAGAGATGTGGCGTCCTGCACTCCGGACACTGAAATGAAACAAATGCTTCAGCCAGACATGTGCTGGGAAATGCTTTCGTGATGACACATAGTGCTGTTGTGGCGCTTCGAGTGAAGTGGTGGATATTTCTTGTTGTTGCTTTTGGATACTTGGGTTCGTGCCTATTCACTACCTTTCCGGTTTTGTAACTATTCTGTTTCAGCCAGAAATACACCAGACCGAAACATTCGGCCAGAAAAACTTCAGTCACAAATTTGTTCTTACTTACGAGCCTGAAAGGTAACGAAAGGGCACGAACCCGATAGGATGCAAGATGAATCTACCGTAGGAAACGAAAAGGATCGTCACCAGACTTGGGTGGACAGGACACAGAAAATGTTTTCTTATCTTTTCGGACCGCGGAATTCTGTCGTGGGGGTGGCTGCAGGTGCAGGACAAGGGGGAGCACGCCTTTGTAGTCACGAGTTCTCGTGACCCCCAACTGTTAACTACAGGTTTGTACTGAACCAAACTCTTACCAGGCTAGTACTGACAGGTTCGTACTGAACCAAAGTACTGGACCAACCTCTTACAGTGCAAGGGCGAGGGGGGGGGGGGGGAGGTAGGGGGGAAAGCGTGCCTGAGAGTTGTTCAGGGACCAGTCATGCGCAGCAAGAATGATGTTGTCGTGGATGACGCGGCAGTAGGAGGACATGGGGAGGATGTTGATAGGGTTCTCGATGAAGATGCCGATGTTGTCGATACCGGCGAGCAGCATGGTGATGAGCGGCGCCACAAAGAAGACCGCCCAGGTGAGGTTCTTCCAGAGCACGATGGGCATGAAGAAGGTGTAGAAGAGGACGAAGCGTGTGGTGTGCCTGCAGTGTGAAGCAGCGGAAACTGTTCAGAATGAATCAGGGGAAATTATGAATATGGACACAATTATATTATATATTACAAGGACGGCTTTTTGGCACTCTGCGATTTGTTGGCCCCCAGGGCCTTCCTTCGGGGACGGATAGTTTTAAACTTGCTTCGGATCGCCTGGACAATCAGGAATTGTCCTATCTGTCACGCGTAACAAATAAAACATTCATGCATAGAGGTGTGCAGCACAAATGGCTTCCCACGTCTTTATCTATGCATGTCGACATCGGCAGGACGTCCTAGGGTCATATCGAACGTCCGCGGACCGCAACAGTGCCTACAGGCGGCACACCTAGTGTACGGCATCGGGATCGGAGTGGCCTTGATGCGCTCACACGCGCCGCAGCGGCTTAGAAACGACTGCAGCAACGTTGTGAGATGATTTGCGTGGATGGGGTGTATGCTGGTCTGCTCCAGCAATGCCATCAGAACGCCCACAGCGCGGATGGGCTGGTGTCGGTTGAGGCTCCAGGGTGCTTTGCGCAGCCACTGCACCTCCTTCTCTGTGAGCAGCTCGTGAAGTGTCTCTGCAGCAGCTTAGATGTGCTGTTGCTAAAACATTGGGCTTTTACAAACCGGAAAGGTAGTGAATAGGCATGAACCCAGATAGCCAAAAGCAAATAAAACATCGGGCTATTGTAATGTTGTAGATTTATCCGGTTGCAGTTCTGTCAAAAAATGTGTAAAGTTACAGGCATGACTCCACAGCATGGCTCGTGTACCAGCAAATCATTGCAAGCCAACTTAGCTCGACCTCGCACAAACTGTCATAAAAAAAATAGTCGAAACGATGGTTGTGGGTGAGAATTGAAACGATCAGATAGCAGAACACATAAGTAGCAAGTGGCAACATGATCGAACATGCAGTGCCAATGCAACATGATGTACTGCAGTGTGTCTGGGGCAGCGTGGGTGGGCGAGGGTTAGTCAGAGTCGTGCAGCCTGACCAAAGCCTGATATAAGAACATCGTAACTATCATAGCCGGAGGTAATAAGAACCCTCGTAGCCGGAATTAATAAAGAGATAAATTATTCGGCGACCACGCCATACTCATTTTGAGCTTCGGCCTCAGCGCCACAGTGGCTGAATTTCATGCAATTCGTTAAAGGGGATACCACCAGAGACCCTTCACGCACCCGGCGCAAAAGCTCAAAGAAATGATGAGAGGTGGCTCTGGCCTGACCGGGGTTCGAACCCAGGAATAAGTATACTGTGATTCTATGTAGCCGGAAATATGGCTGTGGATGGTCATGTGGAAATATGGCTGTGGGTGGAACGAACCCAAACCATCTGATTGCAACATGCATGAAACACACAGTATCCATGCATGCAGGGTTGTAGGTGTGCACATGCACACATGACTGTGTACACGTGAAAAATTGCACTGTGCCTTGTATCTACTTCCTAATTTCTTTTACTGAGGATAGCTACTAGGACTCTTGGCCGGCTTACGTTGACCGACTTGATCAGCTTGTATACAGACAGGTTTCGGTCTTGTATCTGAACTCTGAACAGAGAGCTGCAACATCTGCTGCAGCATCTGTACACAGAGCAATATGCGGACGGTTCTCGACAACGATTCAGTGAAATATACAAATCGGCAACAGCTTGCAACCCTGACAATCACACAAATTAGTGACCACAAACACACAGTACACACACCCAAAAGGTAAAAAGAGAGAGACAGAGAGAGAGAAAGAGCAAGAAGAGATAGAGAGATAAAGAGATAGACAGAGAGGGAGACAAAGAGAGAGAAACAGAGACAGATAGAGAGGCAGAGAGGGAGACAAAGAGAGAGAAACAGAGGCAGAGAGTGAGGCAGAGAGTGAGTCAGAAAGAGAGAGAGAGAGAGAGCACCTGCGCCGGGTTGGTAGTTCATGAGGTGGCAGCGCATGGTGTAGGGCAATGCAATGGTCCATCTCACCAGAGACCTTCTTAGAGGGATAGGCAAGCCAGGTGCATGTGCTTGCACCTACACACAGCTCTCCCTTGCCTCTTCAAACTCTCAGTTTCCAAGGACTCTGGGGGAACTAGTAAATGGACTCTCATGTGACTGTTCTTCTTGATTGAGCAAACTGTTCGGTGTCACTTCACAGCTTTGTCATACGATGATTTGCTGGTACATGAGCCATTCTATGGAGTTATGCCTGTAACTGTACACATGTACTTCACAGCTGGAATTGATCCATGTTGCAAGCATGCAGCAAGGGCCCTCAAGATTCTATTGGGAACTGGGTTAGGGATCAGAGAAGCTTGACTTGAATGACAGTCTGGAAAGCATTTCACATGAGGCAGACTACAAAGCTCTTCGAGTACAATTGAGAGACACAAAACAATGCTATTACTCCTGTTCCAAGCTTAGAAAGGACACAAGACCGAAGAACACCCCCATAGCGATGAATATCATCCCAACAGCAAACGAGATACGGTCAGTTGATCAACATTCGTTGTGAGTGAACAACACGAACTTCGAATCAAACCTTCAAGATAAAGCACCGGCAGTCTGTGTATACGGCACCCCACTGAGTACGGGCCTCCCAGAAACGAGCATAGCTGGTGTTGGTCTTGAAGATGAGCAGCAGAGACAGAGCAAAGCTGCAGAGGCTGTATGCAAAGTTTGCTTCTATCGTCTTCAAGCTGGGCCAGCTGTCACCCCGAACGAGCTCCTCGTACAGTGCACAGCCTGCTGTTGACAGCAGCACCATGCTGATTGGATAGATCAAAGCAGCCATCACCTTGAGCCTGCACGAGACTGTTAAGCATTGTGTGTTGGTTGGCTGTGACAGAGCATTGATGTGTTTGTAAACATCGACAGTGGAAACTCACAGAAGCAGAACATCGAAGTCTTTGTAACAGACACTGCCACAAACATCAGCAGCGTGCTGTTGCATTGATCGAGCGATGTAGTGGCTATACAACTAATCTGCATCTTGATTCTTGGATCTTGCCCAGTTCCTGAGTGTTCCACATGAAAAATAGCAACACACAGGCATTTTAGTCATGGGTTAGTAACAATCACTGGATTTCCCATGCCATCAGGCACTGAATAACTCTGCACGTGAAAGAAATGTGGCACTGCGGTCGGAGATCACAGTGAATGGCACGTAGCAGACACAGTCCCAAAACATTCGCCCTCTGCTGCTTTGCCTTCCTTCCAGTTGAGAGCCGCATCCTCTGGGGAACGCTGTTGTACAGGTGTGCAGCTGAGCTGAGTGAAACCAGAAGAAAAAACATGCATTGCTAACTCGTTGCAGCAGGTGATTGCAGCCTGGTAAATGCAGCATCCTGGGCTTCGCTTGTGGCCATGCGAAAACGTTTGTGGCTATGCTTGCAGGTCTGTTGTACAAAACAGCTGCTGCTGCAAATTTACCACTGCATATGTCAAAGCTTTGATTGCACGTGTGGATACGTAGCACTCACACTAAAGACGTCACACATAGTAAATGGCAATCTTGAAGATCGTGCGGGACAGAGTTGAACCCCCAGAGCTTGAAAAGTTTATAAAAGATGGAAACCTACATGTGAAGACAGAAGCACACATGACGGCTGGCTCAGGTAGGTATCTTCTGAAGGAGATATGGGCATCCCAGTCTGACTGGGTGAACACGCGATCCAGGAACAGGTTCCCATGCCCAAGCAGCCTGGGGGATTGCATGTAATCTATAGTTGGGGCGTTCAGTGCGTTCGTGATAGCTTTGCCATCCCCAACTCCTGAGGAATATGGTAGCTTGTGCTCCCCGTTGGTGTATGGATCACGTTTCCCATAAAATACCGAACCGAACTCGCCCTGAGCTGCGTCGGTGTCTACTTTTACGTCTCCAGCTGTAGGTGAACCCTGCTCTGTGCCAGACATGTACATCGGATTTGCTTGTACAACAGTGGCTTCTGGCCTCCTGCTGGGCGACTCCACAATAGAATTGACGAAGATCCTGGCATCGTCGACCTCGCTTGCGCCAATTGGCATGACTAAACGGTTCTGAAAAGCTGTGTGGCAGCACAGTGGGCTATGTCGGAGCGAGCATGCGTACAAGCTTAGTTCGAGAGAGCATGGAGTTCAGGAGCGCGAGGGAGCATGATTTCAGCCTGTAAACACTTTTGGATGACTTGAGATGTGAGGCTTTTGACGCTCAGCTTGTGAGATGCTGCCATACATTGCATGGTGTTGGGAGTGACAATTACCTCGCTATTCGCTTCGTCACCGCGCACCCGCGGCTGCTTCAGATTCGCGGAACAAGACGATGCAACAGCGAATAAACGACTAGAATAAATGCGGGCGGTCTCCAAGCCATGATTTGCCATTAGTGGGGACGAAAGCGGGAAGATCCGTGCGAATGTTCAAGCTCTGCAAGGCACACTCATACCATCCATTGCAAGCACTCCTCCATCCAGTCGAGCAAGCATGCCATGTAGGAGGAAACCTAATTGTTCACAAGCGGGGTTGCCAGCGAATGGGTGTTATAACGAGCCCTCTGGATCTGTGATACACCCAACACATTCCAATGCAGACCCAGGCGCAGGAGCTCCAAATAAGCGGATCAAGCAGGAGTCGTGACACCTCATGCACGTCGTAAGGCTTTCCTTGCAACCGCGGACAAGCAGTGCAGTATCCTTCATGGGCTACTAGAGCACACACAGGCATGTCGGTTGGTGCGAGGACACACCTGAACAGCAGAGTTGACACTTTCCAGTCCTGTATCTGTGAAGACCTTCAGAAGACGTGGGGTCAGCTTGTTGCGCTGAATAACACCCTGCAATGCTCACAGCAGTGTAATGGGTCAGCTGTAGGCCCCAAGCCAAAGCAAAGCACCAGTAACAATTGGGCGACAACCCGAACAGGAAGACAGTAAAGCCAAGGCATTTACAAGCAACTGGCCTCAAATGGCAACCAGCACCATCTCGAACGTTTCCAGCACAGGCCACGAGGCGAGTCAATCGATACACAAAGTTGACATACTGGACGCACAGTTCTTATTCCTGTATACAATGAATTCCAAGGCAGCCGATGGAAAGCTAAGACACCCATGCAGAGACTCTGTGCCACACTTGAGAATTCACAGCCTGGAAACAGCAGGGCAAGAGCAACACCGTACACCGTTTCACACAGACACACTCCTCAAAGGGATACGCATCATGACATGATGCTGACCCGAGAAACAACGTGCTTTATGAGTAGTTCAACGTGTAAGTGAAACACCAAAAGCCGGCCGTTCATCCACTCTTGCGAGTTTTTACGTCTTGCACAGGATCAACAAGTACACACGGTAAAGGAAGAAATAGATACCGTCGCAGTTCTGACACTGTAGAATGCCTGCCAACTGTCACCGTGATAGTGATACCAGTGATGAAGCGTGTGGTTGCTAGTTCGACAGAAGATACAGAGTTCACACTCGCCAGCGGCAAAAAAGCCACGACAGGGTCCTAAAGTTTACAGACATGTATGCTCAGGCAAAGTGGATGCCGTTTCAGCTGTTTTGGCATCGTGCCCATGTTGCACTTGGCACCGCTTCACTGAAGTATGGTGATACGCACGCACCCAGAACAGAGCGAGAACAAGATGATCAGGAAGCCCCCTTAGTTCCTGGAGACGACTGGTTTCAGTTAGCAGGGAGTCTGCTGCCAGTGTTGTCAGGCTTGGAAAACTCGACATTCAGGTGGTTCAATTGCCCAACATACTGCACAGCTGCACTACGCCACTGAAATTTATAGCGAAAGGATATGTGAAATGGTGACAAATGAGGGGTCGAATGGATTGCCCCCTACCGACACAGGCAGGCTGGTTTCTGCATAATCTTCTGCTGAGGATTCAAGATGAGAAAGGAAGAGTGCAGCCCTACAGTACTGCCTACTGTAGGAAGGTGTCATGCACTGAGTTGCTCATCAATAACATCTAGATGTTAATGATGAGAAACTCAGTTCATGACATGCATCTTGGGGTTCTGGCGCAATGGATGCATGCGCCTGCTTGCAACGCATGCATGTTATGCACTGACCACATATATGGCCATACATACATTAATTACACCGAAAAGGAAAGAAATGCAAAGGATACCACCAAGGATGACCACAAGTGGTGCGTGTTTGATCCTTGCAGAGGGCAACATTGATGCCGCAAAACTGATCTCTTGAGCCTTCTTGGGTATTGCGTGGTTCCCGATTTGCTTTTTTTAACATTATGCACACTGTCCGGAGATGTCCCAGAGACATGAAGCCCTACCTTAAACTCAGCCGCGGGCCCATGAGCGTTAAAGTGCTTTGATAACGAAGTCCTGGGTTCGACCCCCCGTCCGGCCAGAATCCCCTCTTGTCTTTTCTTCGAGCTCCTGAGCCGGGTGCGTAAAGGGTTGCTGGTGGTTTCCCCTTTGAGGAATTGCATGAATTCCGCCACTGTGGCGCTGAGGCCGAAGCTCAGTATGGCGTTTTTACAAACCGGAAAGGTAGTAAATAGGCATGAACCCAAATAGCCAAAATCATCTAACACAAAACATCCACCACTT
>JAUMHD010031032.1:0-23558 GCA_032359135.1 Ulvella scutata | reverse complement strand
ATTATCGGGGGTGCGTTACTCGTGGAAATGTTTTTTTTCGTTACGTTACTTTTCCACTGCTGTGGGTACTTACGGTATAGGGCACTGAATCATGCTTGGATGAGCAAGGAAACTTTTGGTTTGTTGCAACATGTTATTGTTTCGTGCCCAGCTGATTGAGTTCAACATGTTGCTCGATGTTTCTTCGCAGCAGGAGTTGAAGCACACCTGTTTTTGCTCATTTTCCAAAGGATCTACGTTCTGCTCCGCCTTTGCAACTATCCCACGGATTCGTAGTGATTGCCGCCTGATAGACGGCATCATGAACCTTCGTGCCAACAAGATGGCGAGACACCTCTGTCGGTTGCTGGAACGATACAAAGCACTGTGCACAAGCGTTGGTTGCAGGCTTCAAATGCCGTTTATGACAGTCAAACGCTTATCCTGAAAGGCCTTACAGCCGCGATGTGCTTGCAACTGGTTATTCAGCAGATGTGAAGTTGTTACCCCAGTTGAATCGTAATACAGAGCCCAGCAATGTTGTCTGAGGTCCTGAAAACACTTATTAAATACAGGCAGAGGATGATCTTCGATGGTATGGTATACCATGGTAGCAGAGTCTTGTGTACCTGTGTGAATTCTGCATCAATGCACCCAATTTCTCTGAATGCGGTTGAACACCAGTTTCGAGCAACATCATGATAGTCCACTCTTCGACTCACGTCATTATATTCAAGTTGCTTCCAGCATGTGCATTGTATCGCACTTGGAACGATAGTTCGGACAGCGAAGCTCGTGTGAATGCTTGGGTATGGTGCACCAGGTCCCAGCACAGGGCTGGAGAGATGCCGGCAGTGTTGAAGAAAGAGACCGCAGAAGCATAGACATACGTGTTCTAGACCACAAACAGAAATTCTCCCATCATGACACTGTTGGGTTGTTGGAACGTCTCGAGCCACCCGCTCTTCCACAGCTGCAACAGTCTACGGATGGCGGCAGTTCATCACTCTCATCCTTTGAGGGGAGTAGCCAATCAGGACTAAACGTGCAGTCAAGGTGATGATCCTACTCTGCTGGAGTCGAAACGCCTATGTGTGCATGTGGTTGACTCTGGCTGAGTCCATCTCTCGGGCACTGATCTTGCTGGCACGCACGACACTAACGCTGTACACACAAAACCAGCATGTCAGGTTCGTGACGCTACCAATCGGGGACTGGAATGTAGAGTCAGAGGCAGAACAATCGATTGGAGGCACAGAGCAGCTCGGTCTTCTTTTGACGGGCTGCACTTGAGAGACAGCTCGCCCACGTCACTGAAGGACAGCGATACAATATTGCAACTGCCTGTCAACAAATGGAGCGTCAAGGAAGTTGACAGTGGCAGGCCAACAACAGATGTTCCGGGCAAGACAAGAAGCCCTTTAGATCGATTTGAAGGCATGATACGACAGCAACTTCAACGAGCTGCCATCTATGACCTTCTTTTCGCACTCTTTGGCCTCTTACCGCTTCAAATTTGCAGGAACATTCGATCTTCCCATACCCACAGCAACAGCAACCCTCCAAACGGGATACTCTCGTCTGCAAGGCGAAAGATGGTTAAAGTATCTCCAGCAATCATCAACAGGCTTCAAACTTCAACTGGAAGCTAGGCTGGGGTCAGTGGAGCAGCTTGCAACTCTGACTGAATCAATCACAGCTCTGTCACACCAGAAGTCAGAACACCAGCACGCAGGAGGAAGCTGTGCCAAGAAAACTGTACCCACCGCGATCTCCCTGGCGAGCAACAATTTGGGACCGGACGCTCTAGTACCTATCTGCCAGCTGTGTCAGGCATGCCCAGAGATGATACATCTGGATCTGTCGCAGAACCGGCATCTGCTCGCACCTCCATTGGAGTGGGATGTTGCGAACAGCCTCACATCGCTGTTCTTCCGCTCTTCTGCCTCCCACGGGTAATCTAGTTGCAAAGCCTCAGTGCATGGCCATATCAGCCTGCCAGACGCAAACACTTCCACAGATACAGACTCGGCAATTGGCGCAAACACACCCAACGCAGATGGCCAGCACTGCATGCTACCATCTGCGCTTGAATCCTTGGTTTTGAATGGCAACATCATTGGTGCATCAACAGCTGCGCTCCTGGCTTCGTGCGTGATGCAGCAGCATGATGATCTTGATTCAAGTGAAGCATGTGGGCTACAGGAGCTGCATGTTGAGGGAGCTGAAATGGACTCTGTAGCATTCTCCATCTTGCTGTGGGGCCCATCTGCGGCGCATGAGCGTGCTCGGCGGAACAGCAGCATATCTGGTGACCTGCTGCCCACCTTGCGCCTGCTCCACCCCCCAAACAGCCTAATCTGCAGTCTTCTTAAGCTCCTGTCCCAGTATATGTATGCACTTCTGCATTAAGCAGGCCACAACAATACTGCACGCACTCATGTGGCAATTAGTGGTTGCAATTCACTGCAAGCCAGGACACCACCTGTGGTGGATCCAGCAACGACACAGATTATGTAATTTGAGTGTGCCATGCACACAGATGGACAGCATGTTGCACTCCCCCAATGAGTGGGGGCCCTTTCAGCCTGATGCACGTTATTCTGCACAGGTGTCAGCAAATGCAGTGGCGATAGTTCGAGGAGCGCTGTGCATCCTGGTTCTGGGACTGTGTCTGCTTCAGGGGTATCCTCTGCCAGCTCCATTGCATTCAATCGGAAGAGCTCGGCAGGAGGGCAGCCTCGACAGGAGGGCAGGCACCATCGAGCAGGGACCAGCTTCCCAGGCAGCTCAGGTGTTTGCACCATCACATCAGCATCCTGAACTTATGTCAGCTTGTTTTGTATCAGATGCCTGGAATATGCCCTTTTTGTTTGGCGGTTGTGCAGCAGAGATACCTCAGTTCATGCCTGCATGAACCGAGACAGGACTGTGACTGTCTGGTTTCTGTCTGTGTTGTTTTGTAGGCTGTGATGCAACCGTGCAGGAGCTACAAGCACAGCAGCAACCCTTGAAGCAATTAGCATGAGTGGTACATGTGATGGCAGCAATGATCCAGCCCTGGGTCTTTCTGTACCGGGCCAAGCAGGCTCAAGTGGGCAAGATGAAGTGCCGCTCTTGCACGCATCTCAAATTGTCAGCGAATCAACAATGAAGCATCTACGCGCCCTAAGCCTGGCAGGTTGCCTCCAGGCTGGAAAGCAGATGGCAGGGCTTGCACGAGTCATCGCACAGGGCTGTAGATTGGAATACTTGAACCTGGCTTCAGTTGGTACGGTTACAAGCATGTCACACGTGAACACGTTAGTCGCCGTGATGCATGTATCTTGGGATGCGGCTCACCTTTTTTATGGATGCACCTCGTTCTAGCCCTTTGATGCGTTTGATCACAAGCAGGGGCATCTAGATCCGGGTACCAGCATCTGAGCACGGCTCTATGGACGAACTGTAGCTTGGTGGAGTTGTCTCTGGAGGGAGGAGACTTCTCATGGGCGGCTGCGCTCTGCCTCTCGCTCTCTGTCATGCGGCACCAGCGCCACCTGAAGCGTCTGGATATTACTCGATGCAGGCTGCCGTCTCTTGGATTTTCGGCACTGCTGAGGGCTGCTGCGGCATCTGAAAGTATGGAGCAGTTGTGTTTCGCTGGTGTGTGTTCCCAAGCTACCACACTGTCAACACAGATTGGCCTGGATCTAAGCATGTTATCAGCGAGGCTCTGGGAGACTGTTAATCCCATACATCTGGGTTCCCAGCGCTGCAACCAAATCACACTTGTTTATGCAGGAGTGTCGCTGTTGCAGGCACCTGCTGCAGTGAACAGTCATAACTTGCACCCTAATTCCACTCTTCGGCCGAATTCTTCCATAGAGGCCACACCACCCTCCACAGGGCTCAAGAGTCTCTCAAAAACGGGCGCTTCAGAGCAGAAAGGTGCCGTCACGTGATTGAAGGACTTTGGAATGTGCATGTCCTGAGCCAGGCCTGAAAGTGCTACTTACAGGAATGCATCATGCACCTGACGAAGTACATGTGTGAAACCTATATATCTAGTGCTCGAAGATGCAAGAGGAAATGCTGTTGGCACTGAATCCATGGCGGGCTGCGTCTGTACCATATGTGCATGCATTGCAGTTCCACGCGTATAGAAGAAGAAACATGCAGGAACAGCTGATGGAGTAACACCAAGACTGGCAACTGATGCTGAGCAGCATGCATCTCTCGATGTCCAAGTGTGCAGGCTGGGCTGTCAATCTCCTACAGAGTCAACCACAGCAGGGTATGAGTTTTGGCTGGAGCAGAGGTGAGTCCATGCGCAACCCTGAGCTGTGTTTTGTAATGGAAGAAAAGGTCATGGCGGCAACAAGAATGGCTGGTAATCGTGGACATGCCCTGTGTTTTCTGCTGATTGAAACGTACAGCCGATATTTTTTGCAGAGTTCTCGGTGCTCAAATCAGGCATGTGAATACCACCGCCTTGCAGCATGACATGAAGATCTAAGGTTCTGTGCTTGCAGGATCAGCAGGCGTGGGGCCAAGCTGATTGCGAAAGTGATGGGTAGCACTGTGCCAGCTGTCAGCAAGCAGCACAGCTGCGAGTATGGCGCCTCTCACACCTTCGATTTATCCATGCTTGAGGGGTGGAGCTCTGCAGCAAACTGCCTCTCCCTGCACCTTGCGGGCACTGTGCACTGCACCTGTGTGCAAGTGCCAGTCGCTATTCCATCTCTTGGCAGCAGAAAGTACAAGACTGTGCTTTCCGCCAGCCAGCTTGAAGATGCTGCTTCCGTAGCAGAGATCTGGGGAGCAATGTCGGAGGAAGGAATGCTGAAAATCTCCCTCAAGGCACAAAACAACACAGACAGTCACTCCGGCAGCCAGGATACAGCGACCCCTACAGCAGCCATAATGAACCAAGACCTCTTCTCATGTGTATGTCAACAAATGGAAGGTTCGTGCCTGTGTTCTGGACAACGGCTCTTGTGCAACTGCATGTGTTGTATTGTATTGGGCTGGGTGCCCTGAGCCCTGCATCGTGTTCTCTAGTATGGGGGGCCCTTGCCATAGACATCATGATTGTATGACAAACTGGGAGGCCCACATCTCGAGTTCCCCAAAGACACCAAACACGAATACGGGTTCATTGTGGAGCCTATTTCTAGCACCCCCATGAGGCCCCCCAACCCACTCAATGGTCCTGCCCCGTAAGTGCAGGTAAAGGTGTAGGGGTAGGCATAGACCTCCATCTGTGGAGTCAACCAGCCACGTAATTGTACAGTGCTTGATGAGTACATGTTAGTGAATATATTGCTTGCTCCTGATGACAGCATCCACGACCTGCAGGCACAGGCAGCGGTGTACAGAGCAAGTCATGTGTCTCCAGGGCTGCACCTGCAATCGTACCGGATGAAGCCTGGCGTAAGGGTGTTTCAGATGCTCTTCAGGCCTCTGGGGTGAAGCTCAGTGACGAACAGATGAAGCTATGGAAGACCTCGTTGAGTATATGACCAACTGTGTCGCCACTTTCAACTCAGTTCCTATGTTGGGCCACTGTGCTGTTGTGCTCGTTTTCGACAGCATGTAAATTTCACATTTTGGGAACCGGTTACCAGGTTTGAATCTGTGCTTGCAATTAGTACTGTGCATGTGTACACACTGGCGTATATAACCACCGCCTTCAATTTTCTATCTCAAGTGCTTAAGAACTCATCTACAAGGCTAGGGGGAAAAAGCAGGTTGTCGTGCTTACTTGACAGGAGGGCTCGCTATGATGGCGGGGAGGCACTGGGAGACAATGTTCTAACCCAACTGGGGTTTCTGCTCAACACCAGAACCCTGGGACATACTGACGGCGTTCAACGAAGCTCGTAGTGAACTTGTAGTTTCAACGTTTTTAGCTCCTCGGCAACCAAATAATCGATAAAACAGCGCCCAGCAGGCTGCAGCTGTGAGAGACCGTTCAGTTGAAATTGCTCCATTCGCTGCGCCAGCTAAAACACTACTCCATTAACACTTGTACAGGCAGATATATGAACATGTTAAATACGTATGTCGCAGTTGATATTCTTCCAATCACGATTCGAAGCCCAGAACGAAAACGCTTGTTTTCAGATTTGTGGATTTGCAACTTAGATGACGAAACACGACATGGATTCAAACGCGGATATCCGTACGAGTTCATTGTATCTTCTTGAGTTTGGTAACAGTGCGCATCCAGCGCGCCCACACACGCTTTTGAATTTTAGCGAACCTCGGCAACTTTCATTTACCACTTTCTCACACAGCCACACTCTAGCGGTTCAAGGAAAGCTGTCAGCTTGTATGTCATACAGTAACTGTCGTGTGGGGGCGTGCCATAGTTGAGATATTTTGAAGAAGCGGAGCGCTCTTGACCCATCGTGTGCGCACCGCACTGAGCGTTTCTGTGGTTGCGACCGCCCCCTAACGAGAGCACCTTTGTTCAACAATCGAATTCACTGCCACACAAGGAGTATCTGCTGAAATCTTCGACAGCTTAGGTGGCACATCACATCAGTCGACCGGTAGCAATGAGTGACCAAGCGCCTGATGCACCTGCCGCCAGCGATAGTATGCTAGTTCAATTCTCTGCTTTCGACAGGAAGGTGTGCGCGCTGCTGTACCCGGCCATGTCATCCTTGATTCCTCATGTCGGAGAACGCTCGCCATCTCGCGCTGAGTGGGAGATCCTGCAGGTTTCGGTTCTACAAAGTGATGAAAACACGGAACCGTCTTTGTACTCTCTTGTCCGGGTACGACTCGCCTTCATCGACCACCTAGCTGACTGCACATTCGCCGACTCACACTCCTTGACGCTCTGATATGCGCACGCTATTGGTTGACACTGACGTACAACAAGCTAGTCATTTGCAGTCATGGGTCCTTAATGGCCGGCCTGGTGTGGCAACGGGCTCCGAGAACACATCCACACCATCTGTCGTGTTGCCTGCCTCTCAGACCCTACCCGCTGAGCCGCTGAATTATCCACCCGAATGCTTCTCAAAGTTCTATCTCGGTGACAACCCCTCAGGTGAACTCAAGGTGCGGAGCTGAAACCTGGCTGCTTAATGGTGAACCCAGCTGTTGCTGTGCACTCAGTATCTCCGAGATGGCAACTGCAGCACTGCCGGAAACTGTTCATATCATTGTGCAGAACCTACCCAACGTATACAAATCAGCTTGGGTCACAGCGCACACCTACTACTCTCACCACAAGCTCAGGCGGCGCAGAAGGCATGCCCAACGGCACACTGCCTTACTGGCAGTTGCACAGCGGACACAAAAGGCACGTCAAGCATCATCCGCAGCACAACCTAATGTCTCAGTGCCATGTGCACCTGCACAATCTGCTGTGCCGGCAACCCCTCGTAGCCCAACTATGAACCCAGCCAGCATTGCTCCCCCCACAGCGGCACCTTCTCAGGGGCAGAGCAACCCTGCGAGCGAGCAGCAGCCATTATTGGAATCATCGTCTCGGCGCAGCACTGCCCCGAGGCAATCTGCGCCCCAGGCAAACACCCCTCAGCCACTGGCATCCCGTTCCAACGCCCAAGGCCAGGCACACATGCAGAGCCCAGCTTCCCCGGGCGCGTTTGGCACTGTTTTTGGTGCGAAGGACGTGGCTGGTGTAGAGAACCTCAGGGCTGCGCACAATCTTGCAGAGCGCGGCAGCACACTTATCGCTACAGGCGAACCAAATGCACCCATGCATGAGGATCCCTGCTCAGCTGGTCACATGGTGGCTGGCAGCGCTGCCCTTGCAGACAGAAAGGTTCAGGCACCTCATCAGAGCAGCCAGCGACCTCATGCGCCGCTAGTCGGGGGTATGGAGTGTCCCGTTGCGCCTGTCGTCCCAGGTGTTCCACAGCCCGTAGCAGGGAGTGTTGGTACTGGCGCCCATGCGTACAACTTAAGCACAATGCACACGCAACCTGGTACTGTGAGTGCTAGTGGGAGTGGTGTGGGGAATTACGCGGTGGGTCTCGCGAGCCGGCAGGTGACGTGGGAAGGGCACCATAACGAGCATGAAACAGAAGACCTGCAGCGCCAACTGCAGCAGCTGGCAGACAAGGAATCTCCAGTACCGGTTGCTATTCAGCCTCCTATGGCGATAGGTATGCCTCCACAGCAGCCACATGGCCTCTCACGGCCCCCTATAAGCGCTGCTAGAGATGCCAAGTGCATGTCGCGCAGCGAGTCAGCTGGGAGTGGGCACAGCCAACCTCCTATGAACCCCGAGAGCGAGCGCCAAACCTCGGAAAAAGTGGAGCCAGTGTCATCTTCTCAAGGTCTGGCGCCTGTGGGCTGTAGCGACAGAATGCAAGTCAGGGTCGGAGCAGGAGCGGGCAGTGGTGGTCCACGTGATGTGTCACAGAGTATTGGGCCTGGGGATATGCTGATAGAATGCAAGCCAGCTAGGGAAGATTCGGCATTGCTTGATATGAAGGATGCGTTTGCGTTGGATGAGGTGATGGACATCAGCCCTGTTCAGTAGATTCCGTTCGATATTGCCTCACACTATCACGCGCGATCACGGTACTAGATCAAGTGTGAACATAGGTTAAATTATGAGTTGTGAGCAAGGCCGAATCATAGCAATTGTCAAAGGTTGGCACTGACCAGTGGTCATGACCACAAGCAAACGTCTGCAAACGCTCATATCACTTGCAGACTCGCTCAAGTACTCGCTCATGTCATCATGCATGCAACCGGCTATAGCCAGCGACCTTGGAGCAAGATTGAACGACAATGGGGAGAGTACAAGAGACAGACACAATAGTGAATGTGCAATAAGCTCAAGATTGGGCCCGACGGGCGATGTGCTTTGTTCTAGTGCGTCCATGCCTCAGGGCGAACTCCTCTTCTGACACTAATTCGAATATAAACTTCCAACGTATGAAGTCGTACAACTTGCATTGACTGGTATCGGGGTTTAGATCAGCATGTAGCTCGATAATTGTACGTCCATTGCGATGTCGTTCGTCGGGGTGGACAGCTCTGCGCAGGATGAGCTCTCCGAAGACCAGAACGCAAGGCCGGCAACCGGTGCGCATTTTGTCTTCGTGCAGATTCGTATTCGGGGGTTTAAGTCTTCGTGTGTCAAGCAGGTAGCGCATAAAGCTATCGATGCTGTTAACAACGGGCTGTGCTCTTGATGTTGCTCTTGCACCGTTCATGCACAGCAGCATAAACAACTGATAGAATAAAGAATTCGTAGCTTATGCATTGTGGATGTCGGCGATGTTCTCATTCAGGCGGTTTGAGCTTGATTGGTGGGACATCTGCTCGGGCACCATCCACGGACGGGACTTTCACGTTCCCTAAGATAACAGCGAACAGCCCGCTTATTGTGATACCTGAAGACAGTAATCAGCCACACGTACTGTGCATCTCGCCACATGGTAATGTGCAAGCTGTGAACCAGATAGATCTGCTACAAGCCTTAACAGTCAGCAAAGACGAACAGATGCCTGATGACGTTGAACATGTTCCTGATAACAGTGCATGGGAACGAGCTGCTTTCAAGAACTGCATGGGGGCGCTGAAGGCTGAAGTGTTGAAGACGAAGTACCTGCGCAACCTGTTGAACAAGTCTGAGGTACTATCTGCCATGTACAGCTAACTTCAGAAACCGCGTCAGGACAGACTTGCAATAGTATAATGTGCACATAATTTCCTGTGACTGTAGTGTCTGTTTCTGCTACTCAATGCGCAGCTTGACATGTGGGGTAACACCGTTTTAGTTGTGCCGTGCAGCTACAGTACCAATGTGTAGCTAAAAGGACCCAGTCTAGTACCACGTCTATTTTGCAGGATCTTCAGCAGCGCAAGGATGTAGAACTCCGCAGCATTACAGAGGCGTTGCAACGGCAGCAGGCTGTGTTTGCACAACAGTGCAAGACAGTCCGGAAACGTGAGGAGACTATCACGAGACTTCAAGCAGAGCTTGATAAGAAGGAAACGGCGCTTCTGGGTATGGAATACGATCGAGTGTGGTCGTCTAATATTTTGAACGACAGTGAGCTGCACGCCCAAGCCCTGAAAGATATCAGTGACCGCCTTCTTAGCATTGAAACACCCCAAAAGCGGCCAACAGTGAGCAGCCCTGAACCATCCCTGCAGACAGGGGACAGGGTTCGTAGTCCCTTGTTCCATGTCAAGGAAACATGCTCACCTCTCAAGCGCCAAGGAGCAGAAGGGGCAGTGGGTGGAGAAGTAGAAACTCCTATTCGTCGTGGGGTTGGGTGCGGATACGGTGCTGGCTCTGATGAAGGGGATGAGAATGCAGCTGTAGACCAAGAGGCTGCCAGTGTTGTTCAGACACCAGGCAGCACTTCTGGCAGGAAAGCTTTGGGTGTTTTGTACGACGTGCAAAATGTGCTGGGTCAAGGTGGCAATGTCTGTGTGTCAAATACAGAGGACACCAGAGAAGCTGAGCAGCAGGATTCAAAGAAGCAGAATGAGATGTCTTCATGCGATACGGATGCACTGCAGAAGATTCAAGGTGAACTCGAAAATGCGAATTTTCAGGCTGCAGCAGTGGCTGCCCAACTGGGCGAGGCGCAACAGCGAATCGCCGAACTGCAAGACCAATGCAAGCAGCTGCACACAGAAGTCGAAGAGACAAAATCATACAGAGTGGCAGAAATGCAGCGTCTGGAACAGCAGGCTGCCTTTCTGCAGCGCAAGCTGGGGAAAAAGGAGCAGGTGGGCGCTGTCCTGATGTTTTGAATTCCGTGACTTCTTTCGATCATCAAGATCCTGCAACGCCATGGCGCCCCACCACGTAAATTTCCACACACTGCTCGAATCCATTGTGCTCCGTTGAAAGCTTCCTTGTCGGTCAGGTTGTGGGACCATTGTATTGCGCCAGGTCGACTGGTCTTCTTTGGATATGCACTGGTTCGGAACTCGCGCCCGCCGTGTAAAGCGGGATTTTTTTGAATTAGAAACTTGAAGTATCGTCATGTATCTGCGTAGCGCTTCTCCGGAGGACTCGGCTGCTGAAATGGAGGTGCGCTCGTTGCATGCGACCTTGGCCTGCGCCTGTGGAAGCCTTTGGTAGCATCCAAAGCAAGTTAAGTAACATGTGCATGCTCACACGTGAAAACTTCTGCGTTGGGTGTAGAATTCGTATCTGCACAAATGGTTGATACAGTGTTCCAAGTGTGCAAAGGAAACAACGGCTTGCAGCCATGCTTACGGATCTTGCACCTGCACGCCGTTTGATCAGGTTATGCTGTAGTGTGTGAACTGGCGCAGTATCAATGATGCCTGCAAGGGGCATGCACAGAGGCCTTCCTGCATGCCCCTTGTAGGTCAGTATCTCAGCGTGATGATAGAGGTTGGAACATGGTTCCATCAGAAGCCCACAACACTATGCTGTGTGTGCAGCTGGACACAGCAGAGTACGAGGAGATGGCGAAATCTTTCTTCTTGTTGGATGGAAT
This sequence comes from Ulvella scutata, assembly GCA_032359135.1. Classification (NCBI taxonomy): domain Eukaryota; kingdom Viridiplantae; phylum Chlorophyta; class Ulvophyceae; order Ulvales; family Ulvellaceae; genus Ulvella; species Ulvella scutata. The sequence continues at coordinate 12,114 of JAUMHD010031032.1, read as the reverse complement.
GAGTGATACACCAGTCTCACAGATGGTGCGTCACAGTCTTCATATACACCTGGAGCATTCCTTTGTTGCAAAAGATCGTCCCAGGTACAGTCACTGCGTTGTTGTCATGTTATTCAGCACGAAGATGCTTGCAGAGCAGCGTATTCAGCCCGGCATCAGCTCAAGAGAAATCCCGCAGAGCAGATTCACCTGAAGCTCTTCAAGGGGACAGTCCATTACATCCAGGCCTGTGGGAACGGGGAGTAGCTTCCCGGCACCTGCAGGCTCTAGTTGATGACACGGCGCCGGTGCCTGCAAGCCAGGCGACCCCTCCACATGTGCAGCAGGCAGTCACCTCCAGCAAGAGTGCTGCTGCCAGTAACCGCTCTCAGCCTAGCTCACTCCTTAAACAAACCGCTCCTCGCCTGATGCCTGAGCCCCAGGCAGAGTTGGCAGGCCCGCAGGCTGCATCAGGGGGCACTGCAGATGCGTTCAGTGATGCAGAGTTGCACGAAGGAGCAATTCTGCTGCAGGAGGCGTTCCAGGGAAGGTTGAGGGCAGCTACAGCAGAGCCAGATGCGCTGTCTGACCAGGCAACTGAGCACAGCACAGTGCGTGCTTTTGTGCACCGTCTGCAGGAGCACTTGTCGTGTAGTAAACTCGAGGAACTTGAGGAGAAAGTATACAGGCTGTCTGCATATATCCCGACCGTTGAGGTGGGCAAAGCTGCGGGTGCAGCTGTGTGTGACAATGCACAGCTGTCCGCAGATAGAAGAGGTGCAGAGAAGACGACTGATCGCAGAGATGCAGCCACAGATACAACCATGTTGAATTCAGAGCGTCTGGATCTGAAATCCGCACTAGAAGACGAGCGCAGAGACTGGATGTGTCAGCTTGAGCTGCACATGAAGGAGAGGCAGGATCTTCTTGAGCAGCTACAGCAGACAGAACTGCAGCTGCAGGGCCTGGCAGAGGTTCAAGAAATGACAGCTGCGGAGCTGGCAGAGGCACGAGCAGAACGTGACGTTGCAGTTACTGCACAGTACCAGCCTGCTGCACCTGAGCCACGGCCAGTATTGGTTGAGCAGGGTGTGTGTACAGAGGCACTGACCGCTGCACCTGAACCACGGCCATTATTGGTTGAACAGGGTGTGTGCACAGAGGTACTGACCGCTGCATGCACTGTAGACCAGGGCATGTGCACGGACCCGCAATCACCGCCACGCGTGACAGGCACAGCTGAAAGCCTACACGAGTCCCAGCAGTTGCTGTCAGTGCTTCATGTTGCAGAGCCACCGCCGTTGCAGCTGCCGTTGCGTTTAAGCCCTGCGAAATCAGACAGCATGAACCCAGCCGGCCTTGACTCCTCCTCAGGCCGCGCACCACAACAGCCTGTACCTCCGCAGTGGAACACTGGTCCACAAGGCATGGTGCATGCTGACAAGGGCCATCAGATGGCAGTAGCACAGCAGGGCGATGCTGCACCCCCAGCTGTACAGGTTTTGGAGGACAAGATACATTCGCTTTGTAAGGAGCGTGATGCCGCTTCGTTGCGCGCTGCAGAGCTGGAAGTTGCTGTGACGGACCTGCAGACCCGGTGTGCTGTGCTGAAGCAGCGAGCGGACGACTCAGAGCGTGCCCTGCGTGAGTTGTGGCCAGCAGTACAGCAAGAGGTTCAGGACATCAATGAAAAGTGCAGGTGCAGCTCCAGATGTCGATAGCGCTTTTGCTGTACGTACTTAGACGACTGTTGTAGTGCACTGTAGCTGTCAGGTGTATCAACATCTCCTCTCTGGGTACAGGAATGCAGAAACAGAGCTTGCTATGTGCAAGGCGTACAATGAGAAGCTGCATAGTCACCTTGAGAATGCGAAGGGCAGTGCCTCACAGCCAGCCACTCGCCCCACAAGCCCCCGTGCCGCCAACAGCGACATGGGTCCGCAACACATAGAAGAAGCAAGGACTTGCACGTCCCCTCGATCTAATATACTGCTGCAGATGCTGCAAAATAGTCAGGAGGGCCAGCATGCTGCTCGTTCTGCGGCTGATGTAGCAGAGAATGAGCTCCGAAGTGTACGTTGTGCACTGCGTGCGGCCGAGTCCCAGGCCACAGACGCCATCAAGCGTGCAAATGATCTTGCACAGCAGCTCAATGACGAGAAGTGCAAGTCTAAAGACCTGCGGGAGCAGAGTAGGTGCGCCTTGCGTTTGCTGGGACTGGATCATCGTTGACCGTATTTGGTACATCAAAGGATTTGGGTGCATGCAGCCATAGCTTTAATGTTTGAATGTTCAAAGTCAGAACGGAGGGCTCTGAGGCTTTCTTATCTGCCAGTACTGACCAGTGCCGTTCCATGGATTTTGAATCCATTTCTAGCAATCAGGATAATGTTGCAGTCTTGTTTGCCCAAGGCTCCTGCTGTCGTTCTTATTTGTTGTTCCTATGCATCAGCCCTCGCAAGCCTGCCAGCCACGTCGCTTCATGCAGACGACTCACGCGGCAGGTTCAGGGGCAGTTGCAGCATCCTGTCAGCTACAGGCGGCCCTCCACAACAAACCACTCCCCACAGCGTAGCTTGGCCACTTCCCCGCGACATGGATGCTTCAAGGGACCTCTCACTCCATTCGATGGTGTCCGCAGCACCTTGTGCCCCACCGCAAGCACCTGCGGTGCAGATGGCATGGATGAGCCGTGCATGCAGCGATGTGAGAGTGCACCACTGCCGCATGGCAACTGCCCACACACAGGCAGCGCAGCGCACTCCGCGTCCTCACAGGCTTGTGACGGTGTCAGGCCTCAGCAGCAGCAAGAGCGGCCGCGTGTGGATGATTGTCTGCACCCAGACCCTGTCAGCCGTGCAAGGTTGACGGTGCATGCTCCACGTGGACGCCTTGACTTGCAGGGGCGAGCCAGCAATGAAACAAGCAGACGATCTGCATCCCTGCCTCCTTGCAGAGACACACATCCCGGCGACTCTTCACCTCTGTGCAATGCAGTGTCTGCATTGGCAGGCCCAGCCCTGTGCACTGCAACGAAAGCAGATGATTCTGATACCAGGATGCACGAGCAGGTGTGTAGTGCACTCGATGTCAGTTTCGCACACGCCAGATATCTTCAGAATGGAAACTTCCTGGCCAGGGGAACCTGCCGCTGTAGCTGGCTCTTTCGCCCAATCACATCTTCTGCTGTGGGCCTCCGCTGACAGCTCCTGCCTTGATACCCGCTCTAGTGCTGGGCAGTGCTGCTATTTCTTGTGTGGCTCATCTGAATGAATTCATGTGGTGCAGGATGGCACGGAAGGCAGCTGTATGACATGCCAGGAGCTGCAGTTCCATGTGGGCAAGCTGGAAGAACAGCTGGCTGCTGCTGACATGAGCGCCTCAGCAGTGCAGGTGGATCATTTAGAGCGTGAGTCAACGCTGGCCGAGGAGCTGCAGAGAGCGCTGTCGGTGCGCAACCAGCTGCAGTCGCAGCTGGAGCACATCACACTGGACCTCCATCACACCTCACAGCAACGTGACCTTGCCTTTGAACAGCTGTCCCAGTTTGTGGCTGGCCCAGGCATGTCTGGCTCCGCTGATGCTGCCTGCAGTGGCGCCTGTGAGCCTGCTGGCTCCACTCCATGCATGGCGGCATCAGAGGAGCAGGCCGCAGAAGCTGCGAATGAGGAGGCGCGCATCAAGGCGCTGCAAGAGCTGCAGAGTATGTCAGCGAAAGCAGACAGGCTGCAGAGGGATCTTGAGGCGTCAGAGGCATGCGTTGCATCTCTGAGGGCTGATGTGGCACGTGCTGACGCAGCAGCCGCGGACGCAAGCCTTGTGCGCAAGCAGGCTGTGGAGCGTTCTGCGCTGGCAGAGTCCGACCTTGCTGCTGCACAAACACGCTTGGCAGCTGTGGAGCGGCAAGACGGAGACTGTGAAAGGTTGAATCGCCGTTGGGCTGAAAGCGAGCAGAGAGTGCGGGTGTGGCCCTTTGCTGCATGTATGTTATGGACGTCTGGTGCCGTATCCTCTTTGTACAGTCTTATTTTTTAACATTCTTCCATTCTTTTGTATCTGGATGCTGTTTTCAAATTGCGCACACGCTTCTGTCCGTGCCACGTGTTATGCGCATGTCCGAGAAAGGCAGGCAGCTCTTGTTGTCAAGATGCAGAACGTGCTCGTTAAGAATTCGGTTGTTCTCGAGACGTCCCAACACGTCAGCATGTAGGCAATTTAATCAAAATTTTCAATTGCAGAGTCTGGAATCGCAACTTGAAAAGGTTCGGACCGAGGTGGCAGAGATGAAGAAGGAGAGGGACGAAGCAATGGCACAAGCCAGCAAGCTGAGCAGCCGCATGAAGGAGGCCGCCAGCCGTGAAGAGGAGGCTCGCACTGCGCGCGACACCATATCTGCCGACCTTGCTTCGCTGAGAGCACAGCTTGCAGAAAGCGCCGCTGAAGCGAGCAGGGTGTGGGACGAGTGCACAGACCTGCGACTGCGGCTGTCAAAGTCCGAGGACTCCGTCCACAGCGAGCAGTCCAAAGCACAAGAAGCCTGCAGCGCAGCCTCCCGGCTTCAACAGCAGCTGCAGGATGCGAGGAAGGACATTGAAGCTGCTCGACAGGATGCTGCAGAGGCAGACCGGTGTGCGCGGGCTGCGGAGGCGCGGCTCAAAGACGCAGAGGATGCGGCTGCAGCGGCGCGGCAGGACGCAGACTCCGCGCGTTCCAGTGCAGAGCGGAGGCTTCAAGACTCTGCGCGGCTGGCTCGGAATGCGCAGGATGAGTCCACAGAAGCCCTAGAGTCTGCAGTGCAGCGAGCCGATGATGCGGTCCACCGGCTTCGCATTGCAGAGTCCGCTAAGCAGGCGGCAACGCAGCAGTGCGAGACTCTCCGTGAACGTGCTTCTGTGGCTGAGGCGGCGCTTAGTAGAGCACAGCAGGCTTCAGCTACAGCAGCTGAGGCGGCGAAATCTGACAGACAAGAACTGCTGGAACGTGTTGAAGCAGCAGAGGCTGCCCAACAGTCTGCAGAGAGGGATGCCCGTGCAGCGCGCTGTTCTGCTGAAGAGGCACAGGAGTGTCTGCAGGCTGCCACCACCAAAAGAGAACGCGCGGAAAGGGCAGCTGAGGCGGACAGGGAGGAGGTAGCAGCCGCGCAGCGCTGTGCGCACCAAGCAGAGGAGCGTGCTGGAGCCGCAGAAGCAGTTGCCTGGGACCTGCGCAAGCAGCTTGCTGTTGCACATGCTGACGTAGCTGCAGCAAGTGCTGCGGCGGCGACCGCTGCTTCGGCAGCAGCGTCCATGACAAAGAATGATGAACAACGTGCGCTTGCAATTACAGCCTCTGCAGAAAAAACATGTGCAGAGTGCGCCGTCCTGCGGTCATCACTGCAGCAGAAAGAGGATGAGCTAAGAGAGCTCAGGGACAAGCATTCCAACATGGCGGATGCGGCTGCAAGCCGCAGTGGTGACACGCTCCAGCTGCGGGAGCAACTTGCCACAGCAGAGTGTGATGTGTTGGAGCTCAAGGCAGAGGTGCGGAAGGCTCAGGAGCAGGCTAGCATTGCTGAACAGGACGCTCGCGACAGTGCTGATGCCGCTACCAAGGTTTGTACTGTCTGGTCGCTGTCGTGTTTCAGGCACGGTAAACTCTGTACCGGGCTCGTTTTGCTTCATGGTGCCTCCATCTGTTTGTGTCAAGGCGATTCTACCAGTCTCTGCATGCCTCTAGGATTGTGTGTGTCTGTGTATATGCACATGTGGCGAGTGTGGATTGCAAAAATAAACTTCCAGCTGCAACACACCATCTGTTCCTTGGGTGCAGGCAGGCGAGGACACACAAGCTGCTGCCAACCAAGCCGCGAGCGCACGCGCAGACGCACTTGCTGCAGCTGGAGAAGCAGAAATGCATCGCGCAGCGGCCGATGCAGCCACAGCGAGGGAGCGGCAGCTGCAGGATAGCGTGAAGCGCCTCACTGCAGAGGTGGAGAAGTGGAAGGCGGCAGCCCAGGCCACACAGGATCGCCTGCGCAGCTCCTTTGTGGCAGCAGGCGCCGCAGATGGCGACGCACGCGAGGCTAAAGATGCCCTCAAGGTGTTCTCCCCCTACCTTCAAGCCTTCCAACCAGGGTACTAATACACTTGGCTCGAAACTAAGCAAGAATTTGCTCAGAGGGTACCTCTAGGTCGAATGATCCGTTCCTTGTTAGGCGATTAGACCCGGAAAATGCACCATCGGCCTGAGCACTCCGGGAAGTTTTCTGAACTTTATACAAGCCTGCCTCCAACCTCCTGTCACTCCACCACAGGTACAGAATCCTCCGCGCCCTCCCTGTTCTGTGCCCCCACCGTCGCCTTTGTGCCTGCCCCAGTCTCTTCTGCATGCCAGGTCTCCGTTGCAACAGTCCTTTTCTCCTTACAGAAACTATACTGCCATGTGCGTCGCATATTCTGCCGTTCTGATGCAGCTGTAGTTGCAACGTATTTGTCAATAAGTGTTCAGTTTAGGCCTGGTTTTGGTTCTAACACCATCGCCATCATCCGCTGCGGAGTGCAGGCGCTGCAGGCAGAGCTGGCCAGCTCAAGGCGGCGGGAGCGGGCTGCCCGCGTGGAGGTGGCGCAGCTGCGCGCCAAGCTCCGAGCGCTGGATGACTTTGCCGGTGACCAGTTTGAGGCGTCGCTGTGTGCAACTCCCTCATGCAACACCCTTGCCATGTCCGCCAATGGTGACGAGACATCAGTCGCAGGTTTGCTCCCCAACATATCCGTGTCAGAGGCTCCCACACACTGGAGCGAGTGTGCCACAGCGTACTGCTGTGCGTTGCAAGGAATCTGACCGCAAGACGTGTGTGATGCCGGCAGGCCTCTTCAACCTTGCCATGGTGTCTGCGCAATCACACTGTTTCCCCTAGCAAGTGGTGCATGTAAATGTGGTCCACAAACACCTTGCCGGTCATCCACACGCATCCTAACGTTTTAGTTACCGTCAGTAGCGGGCTGGCAGCACTTTTGGTAGGTCAGGTCATGTCTGCAGTATAAGTTTTTTTTCCTCCTGATTTGTTAGATTGAAAGACAGCTGCCCACAACCCGCATTGTGAGTGTCTGGGATACCCTCTACTACAATTATCGAGTGTGGCATTCTGGCATACACATGGAGCTGTGCAGGTGACGGAGCGGCGTGCTCTGAGGTGGAGTCATGCAGACACGATGCACATGCCACTCCTGTGAAAGGCAGCTTCATGCCATACCGCTCTGTGCCTCTGCAACGGGTGCGGGCCCAGCCTTGTTTAGGAAACTGCTTGGAGTTCTCGGGCCGACTGTTGATTTTCCGGGTCTATTCACGCATCAAAGAGCGGTTTATTTGACCTGGAGGTACCCTCTGAGCAACATTTTGCTTTTAGTTTCGGGCCGAGTGCACTACCCTGTCACATCATGGCTGTTGCGTGTTGTGCTGCACAAGCTCAAGGTGACAACTTCTCTTCAATACCACAAGTGCTCATGCGTATGTTTCCTGTGCAGCGCTGTGCGGTGTGCAATATTAGTGGAGCTGGGGGCCGCCAGGACACCCCTGAGCCGCCAGCTGAGGACTCCAGCAAGAAGTCTGCAGCATTGGTGCTGGCAGCGGAAAGTAGCCGGGGCAGAAACGGGGACAGCAAGGGCAATGGTGAGAGGCAGCACGGTGCAGTGTCCCGCCAGGTGCTGCGTTGCTTGCACAGGGCGCTGTGCGGGTTGTGCGCTGCCATGCCTGAAGTGTACGCCGCCTCCTCGTACTGGGCTGGGCTTGACAGTCATGGCTCGCGCAATCCTGATGAGCAGGTGGGATGCTGCAGCTTGCGTCTCTGCGTGGGTTTGTGCTGGATCTTGCAGAACCATGTGTTTGCCTACAAGCGTGCTGCTCCTGCTCACTTGGAGAATGCATGAGAACTTGCACTGTATTGAGAATGTAGTACAAGGGACAGGATTGCCCTTGTGTGCTTCTGCTGTCATAACTGAGAAGCATCCTATGAAAGGCTTGACGAAAGTACTATTCTATGACACAGGGTGGTGCAGATCAGAAGGTATGGCATGATGGTGGTATTGCAATGCGATCTCAATATGTTGAATGGCGTTAAAAGCCCCGATTCTTTAAGAATATCTATCAATGTGCACAATGCCAATACATGCCGTCATTGGTATGTCACTGCACATCCCTGCACACTCATGAAGTGCATGTTTAAAGCAGTAGGCTGCTGTGCAGGCACAGCTGCAGCTAGTAATAGGCACCGCAGGAGACCTGCTCGAAACCTCGAATGCAGAGGCTGCCATTGCTGGCCTTTCCTCGAATAACCAAGTGTGCCTCAAGGCTGCTGTGGCGGTTGGGCGCCTGCGGCGCTACTCGCAGACTCTTGCAGCGCGTCTCCAGTCTGCAGACCTGCGTGCAGCTCAATTGCTGAACTGCCAGGGCAGCAAGCAAGAAGCTTTCACCAGCAATGGTGCTGCTCGCCATGGCCCTCAGCCTGGCAACAGCTGCAGCGCTGTTGTTCTCAAGGGTGGAAAGGCACGGGAACGCGCAGAAGGCTGGAGACGTGGCACAGGAGCCTCCTCTAGCCACGCGTGGGAAGGTAAGGGGAGCTGCTCGCCGCGGTTGAAAAACTTGCATCCAAGGAGTAGGTCCAGGGGGACACGAAGGTGGGACGGGGACTTGACGTTCGCCATTGAAGGGGTGCAAGGGAATGATGTAGATGTTGATGACACTGTTTCTGACTTCCTGGGCAGCATTGCTTCACAAGCTGCCCTTTGAGCTGAGGACGACCATGGCAGGCTGCTTCTGAGAGAAGAAACGAGAGAAATAAAGCTGAAGATGAGTTGCCAGCCCAGGTTCTATTGTTACAGTGTGTGTATGAGTGCAACTGTGCGATGTACAAAACTAGAACTGATATACCAAATAACTCTTTTCATGATCGTGCAAGGCAGCTGAAGTATTGCACAGGTTCGAATGTAGCCTATCTCCAAAAAACAATCCTTGAGAGAGGTGTGGTGGAGTAATTGTAACATCGTCGTACGCACCAGCGATGATCCTTGTACTATCACTGTGATAGTGTTTTTTTTGGGTTCATTTTGCGCTCAAGATTCTGCAAGAGCACAGTGACTCAGATTCGACAGCAGACATGGTTCGTGGAACCATGCTTATGAATCAAAGTGTTCTGGCAGCTTGGAGTTCAAGGTGCGCAGCAGTGCTGCTGCACCATATGGTGACGAGGACTGTGCAGTGCTGCTGCACGTACTTGTAAGCAAGCCTTTGGCAGGACGAAGCGAATACGATCAACGCGCAGTCTGGGGCACATACAAACATATGCTAGTTTTAGAAAACTACTCCGGTACACGACGGGGAGTACTTGTGTTCAAGAGTGTCGGGATTCGGCTGGCACTCGAGTGTGCAGGGAGAACATCACAATGCCGAAAACAGGTTAATGTTTGCAGAACAACGGCACGTGACGACGTTGCTACTGTATTGACTGCTACAGCTCGTGGCCTGTATGCAGGACTTGCTTTCACTCCCGGCGAACTGCCAGTCCCGAATATTCATGAACACCAGTCCCTGAAGCAAAGAGACAGCGTGCCACCACGCACTACAAGTACATTCCAGAGCTTGTACGACGCACTACATCTGAATGTCAACTCACAAGTTTGTGCAATATGCTGCAATGTCCAGAGATGTCTCACGAGGCGGGGAGATTCTTCCGTGCAGGAATCTTTGTCACGCCATGCATGCACTATTCGCGCATCCTGAAGCACAGCGTGCTCACTGTTCCGGCACTCACTTGAACAAAGTGCAGCAGATAAAAAGCGGTACAACAAAGATGCATATATCGTATAGGCTGTATCGGCAGCGGCAGAACCACAACGACATACATGTACAGCCAGCGGCTGCTTATATATGCATCGACGTCTGAACGCCAAATTTGACAAGCTTTATCAGCGTTCAATTCACTGATATGGCAAGTAGCAGCTGTATATGTTGATTTGCGAATCACGTGATGGTGGTGTTCGTAAGTGGCTGATCCATGCTGGAAACGGAACGGCATAGAGAGAACATGTGCACCAACATGCGAAAAGCTATCATGGAGGATACAGCGCTCGTACAATACTGCCAGGAGCGCGGAACTTCATTAGTTTGCGATTCCAGGCATGTTCACAGGCGCAGGAATCTCCCGGAGTCAAGCTCTTTCGCCTTCGCACACATCACTGGTATTTCGGACCGGCTACAATCTGTAGCTGCAAATCTTGCAGCTGATGATGTGGTACGCGTTATCCGGCACTTGTGCTCCCGCTGCTGCCGTTCAAGTGACACTCGCCGAAGGGTTTCATCACACAGTGCGGTGCGATGCAGAACAGACACACTTGCGCTGGAACATGCGCCAGGACGTCAGCTCAGTGCATTGTACATCCTCTGGACACCATCAAGACTCGGTTGCAGGTGCGATGTCTGCACTTTCAAATGCAACAACGAGCACGACCAGCATCACTGGACTTCGGCCACCTCTCCATTCAAACCCCGACAAACGAGCACTGAAGCACAAAATTATGTCAAAATATATAGCTTGATGCCGTTCCCCTTCAGTGCCAGCCAAGATTACGTTGTGGTCTGTAGTGTGACAGCCAACATCACACATTCAGTGACAGATTCGGTGTTGATTCAGGTGGACAAGTCCAACGTGCACCTCCAGAAGTGGAAAGCTGCAGCGTCAGAGAAGAAAACCGTGCTGAACATACAAAACCTACGCCTCAGGTGCAGGAATCTGGTGCCGTTCGGTGTAATGGATGCCTACAGAGGTGTTGGAGCAGCTTTCTTTGGCACCATTCCTGTGGCGCTCATCTACTTTGCTGTGCACGAACGTGTGTTTCACTCTTCTGCTTTCTTTCTTGCCAGTATCATTGAATCCTGCACACCACGACAAGGCCATGTTCCCCAATCAGTGCAAGCCTGCACTGATTGGGGAACATGGCCTTGGCACAGCACCATTACTGTGCACACACAGCTGGTGGAGGAGAGCTCCAGGCTACAACGCACACAGTGCACTGTGTCCCTTGCCGCAACAACCGAACTTAGCGTTGCCACGGTCCTCCACAGAGACATCCACAGAGGTAACGACGTGAGCTAGTCATGTGTGGCAGGAGTCATGTGTGGCAGGAGTGTGCTACTGGTGTGCTACTGGACACCCTCCAATGTGCTACTGGACGTCCTTCAGCTGCGTCATGGAAGGCTCCCAGAGGGGGGGGGGAGGGGTGAGGGTGGGGGTGGGGGTCAACGAAGAACTGCTTCAACGGCGTCATGGAAGGCTCCCAGAGGGGGCAGAGGGGGGGGAGGGTGGGGGGGGGTGAGGGTGGGGGTCAACGAAGAACTGCAATGACAAATCGCAGCAGAACAGGGCAGAAACCTTACAATTGGGTCTTGCAATTGCAAAAGCAGGACGAGTTGTGCTGTGTGTGGAGTATCATAACCCAAGAATTGCTACGTTAAACCACACAAATTACTTTTATTCCGAACTTTCTTGAAAAATCTGTGCAGATTCGAAGAGCCGGCTGGCCCACGCAAAGAACCTTCCGGAACCCGCGCAGGCGCTCCTCGCACAGTCAGTAGCTGCGCTGTCCTCAGCAGTCGCGCGAGTGCCCACCGACACCATCCGCCACCGCGTACAGGCCTACCTGCACCCGAACTGGGCCACAGCAGTCCCCCAGATCCTCAAGTCCAAGGGCCCGAGGGGGTTCTACGCAGGGTTTGTGCCTACAGTGATCCGGGACGTGCCGGAGCTGGTGCTGCAGTTCTCGATCTACGAGGGGCTGCGGCGCGTCGTGCAGAGGTTCAACGGCGGCGGCAAGCTTGACACCGGCTTCCACCTGCTGCTTGGGGGCACTGCAGGAGCTCTGTCGGCCGTGTTCTCGACCCCTCTGGATGTGCGCCGCTCTCCTGCGCTCCGCGCCTGCGTCTGCCCGCCACGGCTCTGTACTGCACTCAAAGCGTGTGTGTGTATGTGTGTTAAAAAGTAGAAACCATAAGGCGATGATAGGTCTCGAACCAGCGATCACTGGGCCCAAAGGCACAAATCCTAAGTACACACACACACACACACACACACACACACACACACACACACACACACACACACACACA
>JAUMHD010031021.1:0-23562 GCA_032359135.1 Ulvella scutata | reverse complement strand
GATACTGCCTACTGATTCGCAACCACAGACCACGATCTACAACACCAGTGGAACAAGCAGCAGTAGCAAGGTTCTGCAATACGACTGTGCATTTGCCACGGCGTATTTTTCAGACACCTAACAAATCAAAGTTTCTGGAGGATGCTGTGCCCATAAAAGAGTGTTAACATCCCCATCAGAAGGATACTATACGAAAGCATGCGTTTTCTCAACTGCCCTCCGTATACTCTCACATGCCCTGCATATATTGGGCCAGGCCTGTTAATATAAGCAAAGAAAGGCCCTCATAATGGATGGCATCTCCCCCGGAGGGAATTGGCCTCAGTACTCAGAAGGGCACACGCAAAGGGCGGGCCCAGCCAACACACCACCAGTATCACATCACCAGTGTTACATCACCAGTATCGGTTCATTTGTCAGATCACACACACACAACAAAAAAAAGCTAATCGGGAACCACGCCATACACAAGAAAGGCTTCAACCGCAGCAAAGAAGGGTCCCAAATAATCATGGTTGTTGTATCTAACTAAGCGACACTGGTGATCAGTGCACAGCACCAGAGACCGAAACAGCAGCAACTGGAGGGGACACAGAGGCACGCGCAGATTGGGAAGTCAGTGAAATAGACGCGTCAGTAGTGGCCACCATCACCGACGGGGGCACCTTGGTATATGTAGGGGCTGCTGCGAGGTCCCTAACAGTGAAGTTCAGAACAATGGTATGTATGTATGTATGTATGTATGTATGTATGTATGTATGTATGTATGTATGTATGTATGTATGTATGTTCAGGACATTGTGGCAGCCTCTGTACTCTATTATGTTCGCCTGTCGATGTATTCTCCCAGCGTCACGGTTGCCACGGTTACAATGATCAAGGCATGTGTTCTGGAACATAGGCAGGTGGTACCATGTCATGGCACCAAGTTATTTTATCTTCAGGAGCATATCAGTACTGATAACATTATCGCTGTGGTCTGTGGAGTGGGGGGAGAAGGAGGGGTTAGAGGGCAGTAAGGAAGGTCTCAGAGAGACAGGTCGGCTCCAGGTAGAGTTGTTGGTGTGGTCATACTGCGTGGTAGGCATACATGGGCTTCATAGAGCTGCAAATCATAGATTCCGACCGTCAGATTAACATCTCACCTGATGTGTATGTCCATGTCCCACCCCTTCTTGGGTATGGCGTGGTTCCCGATTAGCTTTTCTTTTTGTGCCCTAACTACAGATGAAATAATAGGAGATTACAATAATTTGAAAAGCGCAGATTAACACCAGATTATGCAATTTCCCTCCAATCACCCCAGATTACCGCCAAATTTCAAATGAAAGGTACCAGTTATGATCTGACCAGAAGCACGCAGCAGAAGCTTTCTGCACATGCTACTGGAATGAAGCCTTATACTATTTGAAGATTCCCTTCTTACAATCCTGTAAGGTAGTGACTAGGCATGAACCAATGTAACCAAAAGCAACTAACACCAAATATTCACCACGTCTCTCAGTTGCACAATAGCACCATCACAAAAGTCTTTCCCAGAAACGTTGGCCAAACTGAGATAGTATTGACGAAACACATTGCCAAGACCATGAGCCAGCGCACAACTGCAGTTAACTGAGATAGTGTCTGTTATGTGAAGATGATTGTACAGAACGATTGCTCTCAACGGTGCGTTGCTCTCCTGAGCATGCTGTGCCATGGCGACTTGCCAGTTACCAAAATGGAAAGAGGGCTCGATCCATGCTGCCACCAAGGGGCCTGCTCCAACCTGCCTTAGCACAGGGATCCGGGGCGGCATGTGATTTCCACACTGCAAGTTATCAGTTCCCGGTAATCTGTGAGGACATCACATTTAGTCTACTTCAGATGAAACATCAGATGAACGACTTATTAATATGCTTTAATCTGCTGTGAATAAAGTAAGAAGATGGTGCAATCTGTAATATACAGCCCGAGGACTTCATCGATTGATACAACAGTTCAAGTACTTTCATGGGGCTCAATGGTGCAGGGGTGGGGTTGGCGGACAGCGTGCTGGGTTGCAAACTGTCGGCGTTGCGACTCGTAATTGGTGTTCAATTGGGTTTGAACAGGCGTTCACTATTAGTTTCCTACCCAAGTTGCGAACAAGGAGGGTGGCGATTCGCGGGGCCCGGGTTCAAGGGAGAAACTTTGATCGCGGCTGGGGGAAGGGACCAACTAGAAGCTGCAGGTATTCGGTTTGTCAGGGTCTCAAGGGCCGCTCGCAACATGTCCGCATTGTTCCTTCCTGATATATGTTCGTTCGCAAGTACCCAGCTCATGACGCGGGTACCCAGCTGAGTGACATCTATGCCTTCACAAATGACCTGGCCTGAACTGGTGCCGCGTGTGGTCTTACTTGTCCGCAAGCTTCCTGAGGTAGTACTGTGCCAATACCGATGTCAGTTTCACCTCTTATATACCGCAGCACTGCCGATGAAAATTGCACTCTTCATGTGCCAACGTATCGTGACCTGAAGTATTAGATCCCCCACATGTTTAGGCTACCATCTGCACTGCTACCAGCTTCCTTGCATTGATACTACACACCTGAGTCGATGTAATTTTCGATGTAAGTGATAATTAATCAAATGGTGCTGTTGTGCCATTCGAGTGAAGTGGATGTTTTGTGTTAGTTGCATTTGGCTATTTTGGTTCATGCCTATTCAATACCTTTCCGGTTTGTAAAGTGGAAATTAATCAGTTAACTTTCGATGTAACTTCGCATCTGAGTCATATATAAGGCGCTACACTAGATTAGTCTGATAGGAATATTTTGTACTAACATCGACAGCGGAGCGGCTCACAAGCACAACAGGTGCACCACCACTAGATTGGGCAGGTCAAACTGCAATAGGCTAGTCACAACGGGTCACAACACAGCGGCAAGTGTGATGTTCACTGCTGTGAATCTGCATTGGTAGGGCCACGATACAGCATGCTCAGTTGCCATGCTGTACAGCATGGCAACCGAGTATGATCACTCTGTGGCCTGTTTCGATACATGCGTGTGCACAGGGCCCCTGCATTGCACTCAATGCACGTCACAATCGTTGGGATATGCTGATAACTAGAAACCTCATGGCACGTTGTGTATGCAACTTTCGTTGACTTGGGCGACCTGACGGCCACCAGGCCTGCAATAGAAGTTATGATAGCTAGACTGAAACGTTCTGGTGAGAACGTGAATCCAAACCGCGGTTCGGCGCATCGTAAGAAGCATTCTTTCGGCATGCAAGGCCATAAAATGCTCTATGAAGCAAGTGTATTTGCCGATCACCAGTGGGTTACATGCCAGAAAAGGAAGTGACTGGGCAAGACTCGAGCACCAGGAAACATACACACAATCCTACCAATTCATTCGAAAAGAACAACAACACCATCACGAAAGTCTTCTCGAACACTATTCAACACTAACTGAGTGACGAACTGTGTCTCAGCTGTAGTTCTTCCGAGGCCATGTGCTGAATCATGAACATTGATTCTTCTTCAAAGAGCGAAAGCGGTACGCACAGAGGCAGAGTTCCCTTCTGGCATAGGATGCATGTACACACAAATGCAACATGTGTCACGATTTTCCGTTGCTAGGCTGCTCTGGGAAGAATTCCTGTACCAACTGAACCAGCTTGTCAGCGGTTGGATCTGCCTCCTCTCCATAACGCGTGTCCATCTCCTCTACAATAAGGTACACCTCTACTACTGTACGAGGCTTAATATTAAGAATCTGAAAAGTCTCTGCACTGGTGAGAGCGAATTTAGCAAGTTCTGCCTTACACTTCAAGTTCACGTCGTCCTCATTCTTTCCCGTCTTGCACAGAACGCTGAGGTACTCAACAGTATGTTTTTCCACGGGCAATGCTCTGCTGAACTTGTCTTGATTGAATGCGCCGCGCTCGCTGAGCACCTGTTGCACTTCACTGTTTAGCAAAGGAGGACTCCGCTCTTGCAGTCTGCAGCTAGAGGCACGTTGATTCTCCATATGAACACAACAATCAACATACTGGTGCTTCCACAAGTGGCTGATACACATTACGCTGCCAAAGAACTGGGTTTGCAGCCCTTGCCAAACAAGCCATCAGAGCATGAACGCACATTCGCATCTAATCCCGCACAACTTCGCACAGGAAGGGAGCGAAGCTCGTGACAAATAGTAAAAGGCTTGTCAGCTGATATCACTGCTTCACTGGCACTGCACGTCTTGAGATGAGGTTGCCAGGGCGACACCAAGAGAGCCCGCGAATGGCTCCTAGAGCATGGATTTCCTCCATAACCATGCGAATGCAATCGTAAGTATGAGATACATTCTCAGAGTACTTGGCTGAAACGAACTGAAAAGGGTCATGAATACATGCTCTGGGGCATCGGCCGAAAAGGCATGCCGTTTCGGTTGTTGCTCCTCTCCTCGGCAGAGAGGAGCCAAACAGCCTACTCAGTGCTCAGACAGTAACGCACCTGCATTATGGACGAAAGCAGTTCATTGTGCCACCTCGGTGCAGTGCATTGAGTCTCGTCGGTGCCTTCAAGCTTGATCAAGCTGATAGTCGACCATCCTGATGCCCATGCCATCACTTTGTGCACCACCAAGCCTAGATATGTTTTGAATCCATCATGAAAACTTCCTGAGTCCATTCGTTCTGCTTTATTCACATTGCCTCGAAAGTCAGGAAGAAGCTGAGTTGACATTGCTCGCATCTTTAACATATCATTGCAAACGGACGGCGCATACAATGATGAGAGTGGCTTTATCTCTGTCTCTGGTGGCAAGTGCATTTGCGTATGCAACGACCATACGCAAGAAACTCAGCAGTTCGCAGTTGACAACCCAGCAACGGTTCACCTGGGCTTTTCCAGCTCTGATGCTGCTGGTCTTATCTCCTATGATTTATGATCCGAAAAAGGTTTGACCTCTTTTCCTGCACATACCCCTGTCTAGGCACAGCATCGCAAATGTTCTTAACTCAGTGGGAGCTGCTGTCACACACTGTTCTCTTGCTGCACAACGTTATCTGATGCGATTACTGACCATTCTTGTTTGCAACAGGTCTGCCATGGACACACAGTTATACAGTTCAGTTTTCGGATAGGTCTGTTCATTCTTCATTCGAAACCTATCCTCACGATTTCAACTAAAGTAGCTGGCAATATTATGTGTCCTTGACTAAGGGTTAATGAATGTTCGTCGCCGTGCTGCAGACCGCGGTTCTTCTCGGAATTCATGGTTGGTCATTTTCATGGGTTGGCACATCCAAGTTAGTGGCAGTGGTGATACGAACCAGCCCTCTGGCACCTGATGCATCAGCGTCTCAGTTCATAGCACATTTAATGTTCCTGTGCGTGCCAGTGGACAGCAAGAAAAATCCTGGATCTAAAGGGCAGACATTGGCAAGCATTCTCACCAGAGTACTGGTACCAGCCACCATCGTGGTGTTCCTGACCGCCCCACTGGTACACGAAGTTTCCTCAGAGAAGTGGAATCCTCATCCTGTCGTGGAGGTTGTCATTGACTGTGCGATTACTGACCATTCTTGTTTGCAACAAGTCTGTCATGGACACACACTTACACAGTTCAGTTTTCGGATAGGTCTGTTCCTTCTTCATTCGAAACCTATCCTCACGATTTCAACGAAAGTAGCTGGCAATATTATGAACGGCCTGTGTCATGTATCTTGGTGTGCGATGCTCTCGCCAGCTTCAAATTCTGTCCCCATGTGCCCAGCAATCGGCCTTAGTGTTGTGACTCAACCTGGTTGTGACTCAACTTGTGAGAAAACAGATGTCACCTTCTCATTAGTGCTTACAGTGCTGATTTCTACTTTATGCCCTCTACCTATCTCCTGGGCTTGCAAGGAACCTACCGTAGCAGTACTGCTGAGCACCGATACCCAGTGGATGCAATGATCCACTGCATTTCGTGGTTCAGGTGCTCTTGTACGTGCTTCAGCCGAACTGATGCTGCTCTGTGATAGTGATCACTGTGGACAGATGTATCGGTAGTATGTATGCAAGATGAACCTGTGTCATTTCTTCTTGACATCCATGATCATGTTGTGATCACAGTGAGTTGTCTTGCACAGGTCTCGGCATCCGCACAAGACCTGTGTGGATGTCCACACAAGCACACAAGTCAATCCTCGCCCCTCTCGGGACAGCAATAACCCAATCTGTGCATTTTTCCACATTGTGCACACGTGATTTTGTGCAGGTGCCCTACTCTGGTCACTGATGGAAGTGATATTTGCAATCCAGGCGCTCATCTGTTACTCTGTCGGCATCGAAACGAAACCATCAATGTGCAACCCCGCCGTCAGCACATCATTACGGGAGTTTTGGGCGCACAGATGGAACCTCCCCACATCCTCAGTACTACGTAGCACATGCTACGAGCCCATGCTTCGCCTGGTTGAGGATACAACTGAAGTCTCAACCTCTTCGAAGGGTTGCAATAAGGTTGTACAAAGCACCCCTAGCCACAGTGCAAAGCTCTCTGATGACACCCCCACACATGAAGCCACCCCAATGCATCCTACTCAGACTAGTGTCCATACAACTTCGCAAACTAGATACAGGCTCCGTTCCCGGACGCATGCAAACAAAACGTCTACCCCTCACAGTTCTGCACCCAGCAGTGCCAAGTCTTCCAACGCAGACTGCCCCGTGACCCCAACAGTGTACAAGGGTGACTCACCGCTGGTGAGTCACCCTTTAGCCACAAGTGATGAGTCAGCAGAAGATAATTCTGGAGCCCCGGCCAAACAAGGCAAGGAGCTACAGAAGCGCAGATTGATGGCTCTGGCTAAAACAGGTGGATCGGCCCTGGCGTTTTTCGTCAGTGGGTGTGCACACCACTTTCTGTTGCACTTGATGGCAGGCATGCCGTTGCATGATCTACGGTTTGCGACACTTTTCTGGATACAGCCTCCATGCATTGTGCTTCAAGACGCGTGGAAGAGGTCATCGTGGTGGACCTCTGTGCGGTGCGAAAGCCCAGTACCTGCGAGGTATGTGCCCTGGCTATGTATATATTTTTTGTTACCATTTATTTCTTTTTGTGTTATTGGCCATTGCGGGGTTTTTGGTTAAAGCCTTTTACGAACCGGAAAGGTAGTGAATAGGCACGAACCCAAATAGCCAAAAGCAAATAACACAAAACATCCACAACTTCACTCGAATGGCACAACAGCACCATCACTTTGCTTAAAGCATATTTCGCGGTGATAATTTGGTGAAAAACGCTCATTTTCTGCAGAGAAGCTTGGCACAGTTTCCGACTGTTGCTGTTTCGATTCTTGCAAATTCGCTGCCTTCCTGGACAGTGCAAGACATTGTTTGTTGCAGTAGGTTTTCATGCGGGCACTCCAGAGAATCCATGCAGCGAGACATGCGTGCAGTAGCGCAGCCGATCTGTGATGGCACTGTGAAAGGGGGTCTCTGTCTGTGTTTATTTGAGGGGTTTTGGCCCCGTCGGTAAATAACGATATCAAGGGCAGTTTACCGAAATATTTGATTGTATCGTTATTAAAACAACAATCTTGTCCGGTTTTGCGTCGGCATACCGAAAGTCATATCGGGCATCCGTGGGGGTTCCATTCAGGGGCATATAGGATACTCGGGAACCACACCATACCAGGAGTGAAGCATAGTTCCTGAATTCATCTGATTCATTCTACACAAATATCTGGTGCTTTGAATTGGGAAACAGCAGACGTATTCATGACTTCCGTTCCTGTGCTCGTGCGCAAGGCATGTACAGTCTCGCAAGCACGTAACTCGGGGTCAGTCTGCAATGTAGGTACGTCGAGTGGATGAGCACAGTGGTGCTGTTCATGGTGCCGATGTGGTACTGCATGCGGGACCCGTTCCTTGATAACCCAGGAGGCAGACGCTACGTACGCGAGGCGACGTCAGAAATCGGTTACCCGTGCCGAGCACTGTTTCCGTCCGCCGAGGCGCTCTGTGGCACGGCACTACCTGTAATGCGTGTTTTGGACTCTGCCGTACATACCGTACGTGCAGCATTTGTTTCCAAGGCTCCTTTTGTTACTTCGGAGTGAGTCCTGGCACCTGCCACCGAATCCGATGGCAGTATCGGATTCTTGGACAATAACGATTTTCCAAAAAGGGTGTAGTTTGTTCGACGGTGACAAGGCTTTAGGTGGTGTTGTGCGCAGTACATCTGCCCTTTCGTAACTGCTGCACGAATGGGACGCAGAGGACGTGCATGATCGTCTTTGCTCTTTTTTTTGGATGCTATGGCATCTAGGTACACCTACGTAGGCGGGTGCTGGCATTGTGCATACCAGCGTTTCGTTAACATGTTGAGGGCATCAAGCATACTCGAAGTTGAATACATTTATACAGGCTGGTGATTGAAGGGCGACGAAGGTGATTCCAAGGTGATAGAATGTGATGAAAAAGTGCAAGTTGAGTAGATAGTGGAGCGGTACGGCGGCACACAAAGTGCATACGTAGATGTAAGCTTCGCAAAGCGCACCAGGCTAGGTGAATGTGATGAAAAGTCGTTGAAGCACCAATCCGTGGCATCAACACCATCCCGTTGTATGGTATTAGCGGAGTTGATGTCGCTGACCCTTTCTGGCCGATTGAGCAGCGTCCACGTGGGCAGCTGGAGGACATTGTGACCGGGGGCGGGGGGGGGGGGGACGCAGCATTTCACAAGGATGTCTTCTCTTGGAATGGTTGGTGATTCGCGATGGCTTTCTCTACTCGGTGCATTTTCTGCAGGCATGGCCTCGTCATGAAAGGTACTGTATGCAGCCGGGTTTAGGGCATCAACGAATATGTGGTTCCTGATCTCATGCGAAGTTCGCACAGGTGACAGGTCAATAGCACAAAATGCCATGACTGTCAAACCGCAACGCGAAATACGCAGTGCACCATGAAGTGCGCATACAGTTTGCTTGTGTCAGCTCTAGACGCTGGGTGTGACACCATGCCACGATGATCGGGGAATGAAGGCAGCGAGGTGCATTGTGCAGGGTGAGGCTGCAGCTGCACCAGGAATCAACATTTATCTACACTCATTTAGCAAATGAGCTGACCCAGCTACTAGATTAAAAAAACGGACTAAAATAATCACTACTGAGCAAAGGAATCATGCGACGTTGATTGTCTCCACTATCTCTGATGTAACGAGCGATTGTCCAGACACGCGTACGTGAAACAGACACGTTACAATCTCTTCTTGGGAATGTTTATGTACATATGGATGCTACCTGCATATGTCTGTTATTTTCATATTGGTGCACTAGTTCAAGACTTGAGGAGTCTGAAATCTATTTGGAGTACGTGTCCGGTTGACTTTCCACGCACACGCGTCGAAAATGGCATGTTGCTCCACCGTGCTGCAGTAACCCGCTCTGTCTTCATACTGCGCCAGCATGCCTTCACCAGGAACCGTGAGAGAGCGTGGTGTAGCTACACAATCAGTCCGTGGTTGTGGCAATGCTATTATCTACCTACAGTTCCTCTATTGCCCATATGTGGGCAATTTAAAAGCTGCGCAGTACATTTGTTGACGTTGTTGCTGAAGTAGCTGCAGGACTACTAGTACGAATTGCACTAATCGTTGGCGTACTCAGCCTATGGCGGTCTGCATCATCATGCCGCTCTCAGCCAGTACATATCGTGGAAAGGCACCCGAAGACGCAAATCTTATATATTTCAGATTCCTCGAGTGTCGAAACAGTATATATTTTACAATGTGGGCGCCGAGCTGGCGTGTCCGAGTATGATGCTGACGTGTCGAGTCACTCTGTTACGCATTGATCTCCACGTCAGCGTAAATACATCCGCATGTGAAACCATCCCCCTAACGCGGTCTATGTGTACATCTTTCGCCCTGAAAGTTTGGTTATGACAATCTGAAGCTTCGAAGTTTGGTACCTCACATTTTTTGTGCTCAGGAAGACCCGATAGACAGCCCATACTACTAAAGTTCTCAACCCGTACATAAAAAAACGCTTGTCTCTGAGGACAGCTTTCAATTGAATCCAGAGCTTATAGGTGTAGATTAGGCTTTAATGGATCAAGATGCCGGATACAGAGGGCCAGCAGTTATTTTTACGTTTCACGAAGAAGGGCCTAGGATAGTGTACAACGATGGAAGATCATCGCCGTTGCCACCGTCAGCTATTGCCCACAGCAGGTTGCTTCAGGATATATGTGAATCGGAAGGACTGATGGGGCAGCGCGCTTCAGTGAACCTGTCCGCTGAGCAAGTGTATACTTGGCTTGCGTTCATTGAGCCGCTGGATGAGCACTCCCTGGTTTTCGCATCGGATGATCATCTTGTTACCGTGATGAAGGTACTCGTTATTCAGTTTCTCATTTGCACATACCTATGACCTTAATCTGGCTCCAAGTACGTCAGCTTAGGGTACATAGTGCATACTATATCTGCCTGTCACCATGCGCAGGATGCCTTGCAGTATGTTCGTTCGTAGCTTAGAACTGGATCCTCTGTATTGTTGAAAAAACTGTTTCTGTAAGGACACACTGATGCTGCACACATCTGTAGTTTCCAACAGCAGTGCTACTTGCATCCTTGTCGATGACACCTAACCTCTGCAGACACATGCGAGTATAGAAACGTACTAAGATGTGATTCGTGTGAAATAAACGAGGTGCTGAGAATATTGCATATTTATATGATGATGATCCTGCTATGTATTTTCAATGCACAAGAGGCGTATACACTGTTCAAACGTCCCATCTCTGTAGTTCCGTCCATTGTCACGATGTAGCCACGACTCCTTGCAAGGTGAAATATCGCTTCTTGAGATTCACTGCAAAGTCCGGGTGCCAGGAGGATCCATTATGTCATCATGTACTCACCTGGCACCAGCAGTATCTCCATTATTCGATGACATTGCTTCGATAACGTCGACTGCGTTTCTGACGCTCTATGCTAATTTCCCGTGCCTGTACAGGCAGCTGATGTACTCATAGATGAACAGACTCTGAGCTCCATCGTCCCTATCCTTGCTGCAACACTTCTTGACACCAAGGCCAGAGACAATGCGGATGACTCCCCAACCTCTCGCCGGCGTTCGTCATTTGGAGTGTCTGACTTTCCTGGAGAACTTGAAGAGTACATATCGTACTTGCAGGGGATGGGTTTGCCCCTTCAACCTCTGACCCACGCAGAGCGTGTTATCAAGGTGAATGGTCTTGCCAATGATTCAAAATTGTTCCCTAATCGTGCACTAAATTCGTTCCTTTTGGGATGAAAGGATGCAGAAACGGTACGTATGTACTTGTTCGTATTCTGCACTTTGAGATTCGTGGTAACATGTATGCTTCGCGAGCATCGCTATCCTGAAAGAGGCAGAGTCAATGGCATGAATGCACGAGAAGGACTTCTACGAAGGGCTTTCTTGCGTCCTTTTGCCGGTGGCTTTGAAAGCCTCTCCGAAACCTTGTCCATGGTTGGTAGAAACCTAAATCTAGGAGCGAACCTGTACTGAGAAAAAACGCGCTACATTTAATTCGTACTCATGTCACTGGACTGCGTATTTACTGACCGCTGACGTCAATCCCTCGTGCAGATCCTTGGTTCAATCTCCTCCGACTTAGCAATCAACATCATTCAGGCCACGAACGCCACCTTGCCAACCTTATTTTCGTCCCTTCCAGGAGAACTCCACCCATTGGCTCTCAGAACTCACATTCCATCTATTGACTGTAACCACCAGCTTTGCGTTGAGCACCAGGACATGAGTTCGCTCTCACTGACAATGGTTCTTGCGGCAGCTCATCTTCGCAACCTGACAAACCTCTCCTTCCACCAACGTCATCTCCTACCAGAAACACTCGACGCTGTATTCGCAGCAATCGGCAATCTGACGCATCTGCGAACTTTGAATGTTTCTGAGACACAGATGGGTCGTGAAGGTGCAAGAAGGCTGGCCCCTCTACTTCATACTCTGCCCCAATTGCGGAGTCTGGATGTTGCACAGGTGTGTTGTACCACGAATATCACTGTTTACATCCTTTGAACGGAGGTGTTCCTAGGGTCTTCTACACCTGCGAGGTTTCCAACGAACTAGGAACTGCCGGGAAAGCGTCTGGAAAACAACATCTTTGCTGTCTGGTGCAAGTAGGTATTCCAATACATCTGGACATAGTGCGTCACCTTTCAGTGGCACCACGTAAATTTCATCATTGCGAATTTTGGTGAAAAGCAAAGGCGCGTTTATGTTCGAAAACAGTTCATGTATATGTATACAGGGGCTTGCAGCTTGGGGCGTCCATCATGGCGCGCCATGTAGTGATTGCAGGCCACTTCCAATTGTCCAAAGTGCGCGAATCGTAGACAGAGGGTGCTCAGCTTGTCCACTACAGTGCTAACATACACACCGTTGATACGTGTGCATGCCCGTAGCACATGTGTTACATGCACGCTCTTGATATCGAATAAATGACGCATATCAGCAGTGCAACACATTCCACATCAGAAATGCAGGCACGTATTGGAGACGAAGGCGCGGTGCTGCTGTCTCAGCACCTGCCAAGCCTGAACAACTTGGAGACTTTGGACATGTCCCTGAACATTATTGGAGATGATGGCATTGATGCGCTATCTCTGTCCTTTGGCCAACTTCGAACCCTGAAGGTATGCACACTGTACGTAAAACCCTCATAGGAGAATATATCAAGCAGGTTCGTGTTCGTGTTAGCGACACACACATGTGAACCTAACGGCTAGATTTCCACCTCGTTCACATCGCTTCCGGTTCTCACAGAGAATATCCAGGGACGCAGAGTCAGAAGCACGACGTTCAGTCGCAAGCCAGCTTTGTTCAGCGTAGTCAATGTGCGTACTTCGGTAAGACTCGGAACCGACGAGAAGTTCTGAGTAAGTGCATACACAAAATGTGCTTCTATCTCCAGAGTCCTGAGTCCAGACATGCACGCATCCACAATATATCAGGATTTCGCTGTTTGACCCAAACAGAACGATAGCCATCGCGATAGGCTACTGTGCATACAGACGCTGAATCTCGCACGGAATAGTATTACAGCAGTTGGTGCTCAAGCGTTGGCCTCCACAATCCATCACCTCCATTCCCTCCAAACGTTCTCCTTGAAATTCAACGACATTGGGTACTATGGCATCCGCGCATTGGCTCCACAGCTTACACCTCTATCACACCTCAAGGACCTAGACTTAGAGGGAAATGGAATCGGAGAAGCAGGCGCCACTGCACTTTCCATCCAATTCCGGGCTCTTGGTCGAAGTCTACGTACACTGAGGCTTGGGATGAATAAAATTGGAGAGGACGGTACTGGCGAACTTGCATGTACCATAAATGCACTGCAAGGGCTGATGGACTTGGGTCTTGGACGAAATGAAGTCGGAGACAAGGGAGTTTCTCAGCTGCTCCCAGTTCTGTCAACTCTCCAGTCCCTCACGTCCCTCAGTCTATACAGGTGCTGCATTAAGATGCATACTTTGAACTGTGATGAAATACCTGCACAATGTGATGTGCGTGAAAGTACTTGAACAGGTTCGAGGTACGGAGTTCGCTCTTGCACCCCTCGGGACACCCCGGCCGACCAAACACTAAATCTACCGCGAGGTCCTGCTAAGTTTACTCTTGCGGGAGAGGAAGAGTGGGTGAAACTGGTATGCGCGCTAGACTTGCAATCGATGAACTATTGTGTATAAGATGCATATGAAAGATCAGACATTTACACGCCGATGTACATGCACACCGGCTTGTCTGTAGTGCTGCCCTACGTTGTAATTACCAACTTAACTATACCATTCACGTGCAGGAACGGGATAACGGCAGCGGGTATGAAGACTGTGGCAGTTCATATACCGACGTTGAAATCTTTAAAACTTCTTGATCTGAGCTACAACGACGTAGGCGACAGCGGTGCCCTAGCGCTCGCAGCTACACTACCGCAGTCCAGTTCTATTCACACTGTGAGGCTGGTCAGATGTAGGATATATGTGATCGGCGCACGGGCGTTCGCAGAGTCACTTGGGGCCATGACATCACTTCAGGTGCGCGCATAAACCCAACTTTTTCTTGTTTTGAACTGTGGTAATAGACCACTGGTTCTTAAACTTACCATACATCACATGTTCCCACATGCTTGGGCCTACACACAATAGAACAAGCTTCTGGAAAAGCTTCAACGCGCCATCAGTTGGTGTGCATGAATGCAGATGCACGAAGGTCAGTATGATATTGCTGCAGGTTCTGGATATGCGAGATGATTTGAGGGACTTACGGTTCGCTATGAATATCAGTCGTACTATTGGTGACACCCTACGAAGCCTGACCGAAATTCTGCCGAACCTCCAGCTCTCGTACTAGCAAACGCAACATCGAGACCTGCAGGTTAGCCATTCATGAAGCAGTGCATGTTCATATAAATGTGCATGCTGTTTTCCGGAGTAGGACGTTGCCAGAACACAATTCGTAGTAGGAAAGAACAGGTCGGTGTAACGGGTGCAGGGACCCCTCAAATTGATTGCGGATCCAACAGTGTGCTGCGATTAATGTTGAGCGGATCGTGCTGCTTTATTTACCAGATCATGACTCCTTCATTGGCGCAACTGCTGGTCCTGAGCCCCTAACAGTGGTGCATGTCACATGTCCACTGTGATACCGTGCACGTGTAACCTTGTCATCCAAGAGTGATACAATCTAGCTGTGGGTATTTCGCCAAGTATGCTCCCCCACGTTGTGGCCTTTATTGTGGCGAGATTGTCAACTCATGTCGCGTCGTTTCTGTTTTTTCAATGTATGGTGAACGGGGCAGTGCCTGGTGAACGCGCGTAAAATGCGACATCTTGAGCATTTGCATGCGATGCATCTTCTGTGTTACCAAGGGTTCTCCTCCTGCGCTCATTCGGTAAGTCGAGATCTCCAGCCTGAGTTTAAATCTGTCCATCTCTTGTGTCGCATACGAACAAGTACATATGCTCAGAATTCGTTGCACCATCCGACCTTCTCCAGCAAGTGCGAAGTACATGCAGTTCGTTTTCGACGTGTATTGGCCAAAGTGGCAGTGTGTAACGCTGCTAACATGAAGAGGTGCGTTATCCATTGTGTAGGTGTTTGCATGTCATCCATCACTACGGAAGTTGTCTCTCCTCCAACGGAAGGGGGCAGTATTGTTCCCCGATGCAATGCATAACGATTCCATGTACAACAGGGTGCAGTTTGGACAACATTAATGCACATATCGAGATGCGAACGAACCTGCACATATGCAGTGACGCTGCTGCAGAAGCAGCTGCAAACTACTATCAGCAGAGTGTACATCTATTGCGCCTAAAATTGTCGTGCGTCCTGCAGCAATATTACCGTGATGGCATCATGCAGGTATTCATGTTCCGCTTTCCGTATTTGGTCTGCAATTCTCACGTACAGAAGAACATAACGTGTGCACCACCACAAGACCTGTGTTCATGGCAACACTATGAGTGCGACAGGAACGTGTACAGCAATATTTCACTTCACGTCCGATTCTGTTTTCATCGAGAACGCTGATGGAAGCCAACGACGTTTACCAGACACAGCTGTTGTTCACAGCAAGCTGTTGAAAGATATCCACGACTGTGGCGACAGCGGGACTGCTCCGCTTCGTATTCCCGCTCAGAAAGTACAGGATTGGCTTTCATTTCTTAACAATGCTGAAGACCTGGAACCAAAGTTACAAGGACACGAAAGCGACACAACGCTGATCAACATCTTGGCGGTAAGACTTTCAGCCCCGCTACAACCTGCCGGCCTTGTTGAAGTATCATGTGCATTTGTATTGTGTGTTCAGATAGTCGATATTTAGAGCGAGTGCATCATGTGTGCATCCCCAGTTTTTTGGTGGCCCCCAACGCCTACCTGTTTCATCCGCGCACTTGCGGGAGGTGCACACATGTGGCCTTGTTCACGTGTTCGTATGGAGTGATTGCCTAGAGGCAATTGTTTCTTTACTCGATAGAACCCCCTTTTTGAACGGAAATGTTGATGCTGAAAACCTTACAGAAAACAGTGAAACTGCACGCAACCATGCTTTTGGTCAATTGAGTTCATGCCTATTCATGATAATAACCTTTCCGGTTTGCGAAGAAACGGAATTGCGCACAATCAAGAGTGCAAATCCGAATCGGTCAGCAGTCAGGTGTCCTGAAAATCATCAGCAATGTGGATCTATGCAAGACCCACATATCCATGTCGTTGGGACACCTCACAGACCTGCAGTGTGAGTGATTGCGTACAACAATGATGTTCAGGCAGCAGACGCTTTAATTGATGACAAGACGATGGCTGTTATTGCAGTCGCTCTCGCAAACATCATCATTCAGCCACAGTCACATTCTATCGAAGGGGCGCATAAGTTTGTAGCTTCTCACTCTCGTAGCGACAGTGCTAGCCGATCATTCTCAACACATGACCGACACCTATCTCCAAGAATAGCTGAAGCTTCCACCGCCAATCCAGATGCTTCTGCCCTCCAGACCGAAGATGCAACATACCAGCCTCCATTAACTCCTGCGCAGTCTCTGAGGGATATTGACGCTCAAGCCCAGGAAGACGTCATGAAGGTGTCGATGCAAAGGTTACTTGGAAAAACAGCAAGCGCTGGAGGATCCAGCAGCTTCTCCCAAAAACTGCATCATCAGAGAGTTTCCAACGTGAGTGGTTATTTCATGGAAGGTGTATTTTGAGCAGAAGTTAGTATGCTGCACGACATCCTGTGATTGCCTCTTATGACCGTTCGTATCGGTTGCCATTATCATTCGATGTTTAGAATTTGTCCACAAAACTGCAATTCGGGTGCTGTGACAAAATACATCTTTGCTGCAGATTCTGGATATGCTATCCGATGACCTGGCCATTTATGTTCTCAGATTCACAGATGCTGGACTACCAGGTCTCCTTGCCACCACCCCCCCTCACCACCATCCTCTCGTTCTACGCTCGATATTCCCCTCCATCGATGCCGATATGTCGCTTTTTTTCAGCCATACCGACGCCTCAGCTGCACGTGGCGCCCTTGTTGCAACTTCTGCACTGACACATCTGACTTCTCTCTCTTGTCACCAGCAGCTTCTGCCATCTCGAGCGTTCTCTGTGGTTTTCTCCTGCCTGCGTCATCTGGGCATGCTCCGGCGCCTTGATCTTTCAGACATGCGAATACGAGAGGATGGCGCTCCAGAATTGGCTGCTGCTCTGCTCCATCTTACAACCCTGAGAGATCTGAATCTGGATATGTGCTATATCAGTAGCGAAGGCGTTGGCCCGGTTGCTAACTCGATAGCGCACCTTCAACAGCTCACAAGTTTGCGCATGATGATGAACCAGCTGGGAAACTCTGGAGCAGCACAGTTGTCCGTGCCTCTGGCCACGCTTTCATCGTTGAAAAGTTTAACGATTGACAGCAATGAGATCGGCAGTCAGGGAATGGAAGCGTTGTCACCGGCTCTGCAACGGCTCTCTTTCCTCACCAACCTTTCGATGGGCGGGAACAGCATCGGTGCATACGGTGCGATGTATCTTGGGCTAGCCCTGATACAGTTGACCGGTCTTCAAGTGCTGTTACTAGAAGGCAACACTTTTGAAAAGAACGGTGCCGGTACATTGGCCCCGTACTTATCCCATTTACAGGCGTTGCGAACTTTCATAGTCAGTATGAACAGCTTATCCAGCGAGGGTTGCATCGCTCTCATGCCTTCCCTCGCAGCGCCAAATATTCGAACCCTCGTTCTCTTGGACATAAGCAGGAACCACATCGGCGATAGTGGATGCATCGAACTTTCGAAGTCATTCGGATCGTTGCATGCACTTGCACATCTCAACTTGTGGTGGAACTTCATCACATCCGAAGGCATACTAGTGCTTGCTCAGCATCTTGCAGTGCGATCTCGGACGCTGACATATCTCGACATAGGTGGGAATCAGTTCGGAGACCGAGGAGCTCTGTCTTTGGCCGAGCACATAGCCTCAGTAACAACTTTAGAGACACTGAAACTCGAGAGGTGCAGGCTACAAGTGATGGGTGTGACAGCTTTGGCTAGAAGCCTGACATGTTTACCCAAGCTAAGGGTTCTGGACATTTCGGATAACAGGTTCATTGCCGACCCGTCATCGATGATGTCAGACGTACGCATGCTTGCTTCGCTCAGAGAAAGCATTCCAGGTCTTCAGCTCACACTCTAGATGTGGATTGTACCTACACTTTCCGGATAGTTTGAGATAGCGTTATGTACAGCTTTATCTCGCTCAGCTTGGGAATACACATAGGCCCATGCAGGACGGGAAGCACCATCATATCACTGCTCTTAGCCAGTGTGCGACGATATGAGTATCATGCAGTATGTAATACTCCTGAGAGTCCCAGAGTATGAGCAAGTAGAGTAAATCTGGTCGGTAGCATGACTTGCAACGGGGATAAGGATCAGCGACCCCTCGAGCACTTCCGACACTTTTATTCCCTGACTGCATGTTTATACCCTGACTGCATGTAAATCTGTGCTTCAAACCAAAGGCCCTTGAAACTGCAAGCACTCTGTCATTTCATGTACAGTAAGTCAAGGTTGCCCACATAGCACACCATTTATGTATGAAGATTCTAGTAAAATCACAAAGATTCTTACATACCGTAGTATTGCCAATGGATCGTTGTGTCTGTCTCCTCAGGGCACTTTTCCAACGGACTGTCCCGTCCCCAGAGCAAGAAAAAAACGAACGAACAGCCAGAAATTGTTCCTGTGTCTCGTCCCCGTGGGTGTGGACAACGGATAGATGAAATCGTTGTTTTGCAAATGTCCCGTCCCTGTGCGGGCGATTTGGCCCAGACTCATGAAAATATTATTACTTCTTGAAGAACGAAAACAAGTTCTTGTCACTTGGTGCCGGCGGAGGCGCAGAAGTGCTTGCAATGCGTGGCTCAGAGTCTGCATCACTGGTCTCGTTACCTACTGCCACGGGTGCTGAGCCACTGAATGAACCGGGCCTCGGCCATGACATACCTACAGAAAGACTCTGCACTACAGTATCGTCACCACCTGCAGGTGCAGGCGGCAGCTGCTTCTGAACGGGATGCTCAGCACTCGAGAACGACATGCTTCTACTGATAACCTGTACAAGGGCACAGTGGACCGCAAAACATTGTCTCATGCCGTGTCTGTCCCTTCTTGAAGAATTACAACGAACGGAGGCTTCGCAAAAAGTCATTGTCCCCCACCTTCGAGTTCGAGAACGGGTAAAAAAATCATTGTTTCTAAAATGTGTGTCCCCAGAGGCCCCAAATCAAAAACGATCCATTGGCAATACTACGGTACACAAAATTTTGCTATTTGGGTTCATGCCTACTTACTACCTTTCCGGTTTGTAAAAACGGTACACAAAATCGCATAGAATGTTTTTCCTGGGTACTTTGAAGTGGCAAAAAGATGTGTGAAGGTGACTGGTTGGAGAATTGTTCCATGGTTTCAGCCTCAGCGAGGGCAACGGCGTCTTCTGCCCATTACCAATTGTATTGCAATACTAATATGTAACACGGCTGGCATCGTGGTCTCTTATGACCCGGTCCAAATGATGCCTTTGGATACTGAATCCCATGGTACTGTCAACACCGCCAAAGTGTCTGCCACACTTGTTTCCCTCGTGTGCCAGAGTTCCCGTCCTCCGCCCCAAGGAAACGAAGCCCCTCAAACGCTTCCTTGCTGACTCAGCAGCCCCAAACGTTACCTAGGGCTGGAAATTACAACAGCCAAAGTCCATTTAACGGGTTCATTATTCGTACTGTAAATGGTTGTAATTAAAAATAATTCAGCAACCTCACTTTTCCTAAATTAACGCCAAATTAATCGTTGTAAATGGCACCGTCCACCCTCATTTAACACCAACTTAATCGACCGACCATGAATCAACGTCTGGTTAATTCTTGCTTTTGTGGGGATCCCTGCTGCCTTAGTTCGGGATCTCACCCCAAGGCGACGAAAAAGGTATGTGCAGCATCGATGAGGACCATATCTGCGGCAATGTTGAACAAAACGAAGAAAACCCGCGCAGATGCGACTTGCACCATATCAATAGGCAATTTCTGCCACATAGCCATGATTTCGGACAGTTGAGAAGAAAGCCAAAGAAACAGTACAAGAAAATTGAAGGAAAGGTGATAAAAAGGTTCAATAAAAAAATCGAAAACTTGCCAAAACCTAGATCCTGCTGTAACTTCTCCTACCGCTGCGTCTCTTTGTAACACTCAGGACAAAAAAGATTTGAAACTATTGCATATTGCCGAGAGTTGTGTGTGCGCACGTTGAACATGAACAGCCAAGCGGGCAGCCATTCTCCTGCCTGCTGAAAAGTCGCACGCGGCTTACAATTGTAATTACAGGGACACAGTGTAAATACATTGCTACATGTAACTGTTACAATTACCTCGAAACAGTTACAAACGCAGAACTCCATTTTAACGCGTAATGACACACCCTTTAAATGGTGTTAATTTACAGCACAAATCGGCTGTAACTGGAATTTGCAGCCCTAACGTTACCTCCTGATCATGGTCACCGAGGTAATCGGGAATGCCAACAGCCTTGCTGGGATATCCAGCGCCTGGGAGCCTCTTTAGTAGAGCCTCTACCGTGGGCTCAGGTCGAGCTCTGGCATGAGGTTAACCCATCTGCCACCAACGCTGTTGAGCAGCCCCGTGGGCATAGATCCACACACAGGCCCCTTTTCCTTCGCTCTCCACACCGTGGTCACGCACCCGGTTGTGCCATGGTGCACCAGGATCCCCGCAGGGCTCAACTCCGACACCCCAAAAATCCCCAACACTCTCACCAGCGCGGATGGCCCCGCGGATGTATGGGAGGGGAGCAGGTGATCTACCTATCCTCTCAACCCAACCCCTCAGAGGCATGGAGGTAACTGTCTTCTGATGGTGGCAACGTAGTGCACTTCAATACATGTGTAACTCAGTGTACGAGGCTGTGAGGGGGGTGGGCCCTTGCGTGCGCTGTGACGTGGTGTGTTTGGATGCATGTGTATTTGAGTATACACATAGGGGTAGGTGAGGAGGGAGTAGGGGGTTCCGTGGAAGTGCAAGTCCCTCTCGTTCGAAACCAACGTCCCCATCTCACCGGACTCCCTTCACCCCCAACACTCTCCACGAACGCTGAACCCCGAATGCCATATACGCCCCCAACTCCATCCTCACCCCAACACCCTCCACTCCCGACACCGTAGGGGTGCGTTGATTTCGAACTTGCGGTGCTCCCTGGGTGCTTGACCCTTGGGTTCTTGCTGCTTGGGTTGTCCCACATGCGCTTACGTTTTTTCAAGCTTCTTCATTTGGCACACCGCCGTTGTCGATGTACATTTCACTGCCAACCCACATCCACTCTACCCATAGCCCCATCACCCTCCTCCCTTGCACTTCAGAGGGTTACCATGTGTCATTGGCACCACGAAGGTTTCGCCAGGTATGGGCAGGGAGTCAAGTAGCGAGGTTCGCGAAAACTGGAGCACTCCACTTTCCCACAATATCTCTCTCTGCAACTGCATGTTGATGATTGGTGACATATTTTGTGTTGATGAGTGTCACGCACTATGCCTACGCCCTCAAAATTCCACGAGGACTCGGCTACTCCATGAGGTCTTGGAGTTCGTCAGCAGTAACACTCTAGTGCCGCAGCGGTGTCAGTCATCTAACGTTCACTCTGGATATGATGCGCCCTATCCCTTACCTATCGGCGCATCTTCATACGCCATCAAGTTTATCCCTCGCCGTTCCACGCTTCGTGAAGGTCGGAAAGCAAGTCCAGCACGCCTGGACGGTCCAGCGGGGCGGGGTCCTTCGGGGTGCGAGGCGCTGGAAGATACCACGATCGATGGGAAACTTCCAGCGCGGTATCGAAAATTGGCAAAGGATGAGCTTCCGTGGTGAACACGTACTCGTCAAGCGGAAACACCTGAACACATTCGCCGACCCCGGGTTATCTATCACAGCATGTTCCGCCATGAAGCAATACTCTTAAAACCGGAAAGGAAGTAAATAGTCATGAACCCAAATAGCCAAAATCAACTGACACAAAACATCCACCACTTCAGTCGAATGGCACAACAGCACCAACACGAAAGTCTTTCCGAGCATGAAGCATCACCTTGCAAAAGAAAAAAAAAACAACAACCACAAAAAAAAGCTAATCGGGAACCACGCCACAACGTGCCCAGATACCGAAACCAAGATCCACACTCATAGTAGAGATCTCTGGTGGTAGGAAAATGGCAAGAGATGCATGCATATGTCAAGCAAATAAAGGGAAAAGAAAGGGGAGGGGAACAGACGCATGCATAGCATGCATAAGAGCTAGATTGATAGTGTGAAGTTTCCGACTTCGGTGACAGCCCCTGTATCTCAACGTCTTGTGACACGTGTAAAATTGAAAGTGATTTCCATCTACCGCAGTTACTTGGGCTCGCACCGGTTAAGTTCCCATACTGGAATGTAAAAAGTACAATGCTCGGCCAAACAGCGTATGATAGATTCCCAAGCGTGTTGATTGCACCATAGTCGGAGAGACTGTTGAATTGGGACCACTAAATCTGCGGGTCAGACAGTTACGGCTGCAACATTCTGGATCAAGAACAGGGAATCCATATGTTCATCTGCCACACTGTCCTGCCATAATATGTTGACACAAATGCACATGACCTCAGATGTCCAGTGCTTAAAGTAGACAGGCTAGGATCAACAAAATATGGGTCCGAGACATCCCCACACAAGCAGACTGACAGCAAGAAATACGCACCTCAGGAGGGCTGAAAAGGAGCAACAAATACTTCAGAGTCTCGGCAATAAAGAAGCTCTCCATCTTATCCGACTTGACAGGCGGCCATCGAAGCACAGACTGCAAACCACTGTAACCTCCATTGTCGCACTTGCTGTGCATTTCAAACGCGCGGAATATCTGCCAGCCCCATTCTGCGTATGTCTCGTTGCCGGTCACGCGGTGCAGGATAAAAAGCGACTCTACTACTTCAGGTCGTAGCTTATTCTGAGCGTCTCTGGCGAGGACGGCGATTCGGGAACCTTCTGTTTGGACGCCGATGACCTCGCCTGCGAGCCCGGGTGATGTTTGCCGGTACATTTCGTAGCACGTGTGCATGAGGTGCTCTGCCAGGTCTAAGTCAGTGAGTTGCCCTTCTTGTCCTGCAGGAAAAACTTGACGCTCATGATGTACAGAAGTTTGGGAAGGGGTAACGGAACAGTCACAGGATAGGGGTGAGGGCAGGGTTACTTTTATTGCCGACTTATTGTCCTGGGACGACACAAAATTAGTTGTCTTGAGTGGGAGGTACGCCGGAAATTCATTCGAAAATAATGAATCGTTTGATGTACCACCCCCTTTCAGCCTTACAAACCGGACAGGTACTGAATAGGCATGACCTCAATAGCCAAAAGCAACTACCGTACATGGCGAATACCTTCGACGTGAAGCGTGTCACACGACCTTGAGATGTCGGGGATGTCACGCTTCAAATTGGC
>JAUMHD010031010.1:0-23576 GCA_032359135.1 Ulvella scutata | reverse complement strand
GCTGTTGTGCCATTCGAGTGAAGTGGTGGATGTTTTGTGTTAGTTGCTTTTGGCTATTTGGGTTCATGCCTATTTACCACCTTTCCGGTTTGTAAGACTTGCCTATCATGTATTCTCTCTTCAACACTCTACCGCATTTTCTCTTTTTCTACCAGCATTTCTTATGACATATTTCGTGTGACATGTACTCAAGCACAGACGTCGAAAGCAACGAGCAACACCAGCAACAGAGGTTATGCAGACATGTGCATGCATACATGCATGCATGCGTGCAGGACATGTGGCTATGCGGGTTGAGGGCCACACACAAAGCAACGCGCCATCACCCTACCACATAAGAACCACCGCAACAAAGTAGATAGGAGTACGTAATGCCCACCTCGACAGAGACTTTACATGCACCCCCCCCCCCCCAAAAAAAAAGTAGCTGGGAAACCACCAGTGCGCTCCCCCAGCAACGGTCAAAAATTGAAATTCTTAAAAACAGTCAACAGAGTCGTCTTCTTATACATAATATGGCTGGATTGTGGAAACATTTTCTTGGGTGTATACCCTGATAATTTACCGATGCTGGTGATGTCTGTTCGGCTGCGCTGGTCTTGGGTGGCTCAGGCGCTACCAGAGGCATAACATTTGCAGGTTTTTTGGTCGGGCGATGGACATTTTCCCCCCAGAATGCCTGATCACTGGCGTGTACCGTTGAATTAAGGAAACCTGTACAAGAGTTCATCGGCCGGTGAATGTTTTCTTGAAGAAAAAAAAAACTAATCGGGAACCAGTTGAGATGATCTGGTAATCGCAACACTGCTGAGATGCATCCAGGGATGCTTTCAAGGAACTAGGGAAAAAGAAACATTTTTGGGGCCGGTACGTAAAATTCACAAGTTTTACCTTATTGGGACCCGTGCCATACCCAGAAAGAGCTTCGGCCTCAGCAGCCCCAAAGGGGCGGGAAAAGGACCTGCACCCCCGGGACAAGCACCCCCGGGCCGCACGGGACCAGGGAGGCAAACACAAAAGATGCAGAGAACGTCGCCCAATGGCTCGCCACACAAGGCTCAAAAAACCCCCGGCAACTTTCCAGTGAACTCCGATCAAACAAACTAAATATTTCGCTCAGATGTGTCTACCAGCGTGGATGACACGCATGGTAGACACACTAGTTCGTTGAGACCCCTCCACCAGTTCGGTACCACCAGTTTGCTGAGATATTACTGCTGTGATTGAGTAGGTGTCTGATGCGTGCTTGTTCAGGTTGACATAGTTGGTACTTCAGGCTGGCCAGGTTATGCATATGCTTCTGTGTCACCCCTTCGGGGTTGCTGATGCCGAAGCCCGTCTTTTCTCCCACCGTAAAATTTTCAATGCTAAGTGTATCAGTTTAGTTCTGGGGACGCTGACTATTTCGCAGAAAGCTGACCTTGAGATCTGTGAGAATATTCCGGAAGGAACGATGCTTCTTGTGACAAATTTCAAAATGTATAGCTGTGTACCTCGGGTGAGCACCTTGAGCATAAAGCAGGAATTGGTTTCGTAACAGATCACCAGTGCAACGTACCATTTCAGGAAGTTTCTTGAAGGTATGAACGTGGCACTTTGGGTTTGCTACAAATTTCACGGCCCTCAGCAACGCAACCACTGTAGTACTTAGTCCTCCAAGTTGCTTACTGTAGCTTCTAGCATGGAAACGTTGTTCGTGACCTGAAGACCTGACGGGCTGTTCTTCAAGCTGCAGCTGCAGGAATAGTGTCCCAGCGCGTCATCTCCAGGAGCTCCGTATTGCTCCAAGAGGTCCGAAGAATATCTGACAAAGGAAGCATGTCGATTAGCTTGCCTCAGGGTACTATGTGCAGCTGGGTGTCTGCCATGCAGGCTCTGAATGTGCCTGGACCCTTGCCCTCACAGCGCATAGCTTTCCACGAGCAGCTTGAGCACTTCATGAAGGTATGTGTGCGATCATCCCATTCAAAAGTCTGTGTGACTACTG
This sequence comes from Ulvella scutata, assembly GCA_032359135.1. NCBI lineage: Eukaryota > Viridiplantae > Chlorophyta > Ulvophyceae > Ulvales > Ulvellaceae > Ulvella > Ulvella scutata. The sequence goes on along the minus strand of JAUMHD010031010.1, from coordinate 21,589 downwards.
ATTCCCCATGTAGCGCGCGATGGCAGGTTCTACTGAGCGTCTTCGGATCATGCAGCCTGTGCACACACATCATACTTCAGACATTGCTCCAAGAAGTACCGTTCGACATGGATCTATACAGTTTGCGTATAAAGTCTTGGAATTAGACGAAATTCCAGCTGATCACTTCGTAGTGATACACATGCGTAATGGTCTGTGTCGGCCACAAGCACTCACGGCTGTGATCATCAATCACCTGCTGTGGTTTACGAGTGTTTGGAAAGCTTCTTTTCTTATGCAAGGTAGAAGCAGCACCAGACATTTGCAGGCAGCGGAGTACCTCGATGACCAAGTAACACTGCAGCAATTGTGTCAGCACGTTGGGCATTGGCTGTTCAAGCCAAGACCTTGCAATCAGCTAATCCTTGATAAAGAGTCAGATTCAGACCGTGCTGAATTAGCACCTGAGCACGACAAGGTTTGATAGTGCCAGCTGTTTCGGTCAGGTGACACGGGAGAGCTCTTCCTGGCGTGGGAGTCATGTACACGTCCTGCGATATCCCTTGTGATATACTCTCTTGTGCTCATGGTCTTCTTGGTAACGCATTGTGTTCGAACAAACAGCAACAAGCGCATGAACTCATATGTGTCAAGATGTATTCACGTGAATACATGACAGCACCGACGATGCACAAGAGCACAAGGCCACCCCCCCAAGTTGTGTGATAGTATCCACTGCAGTCATTGTTAGAAGGAATATTGCGACAACAACCAGATCACAACCAGAAGTGTCCCCGCGGGCCCCGAACTGTCTTGCATACCATGTGATTTGGATCCAGCAAGCAGATCTAAATCATGCAAAACACCATGCTCGCTGATGGTTAACGCTGTGCATTGGTATGCAGGTGCTGCAGCAAGGAGACCATGTTGCTGTGCTTATTCTGTGAGCCTGTCCCACAGGTTTCCAACAGCAGCTCGAGATGCTCCATGTCCAGCTCCACAAGGTGGCTGTGCGAGCCGCCTGCCGGAACATTCATGCGGACCAATCTGTCACTGTCTCCCCAATCGGTTTTTTCAGCAATCAGCTTGCGGAAGCACTGTGGACTCACATCGTATTCGTTACTCAGCTGCAAATGGACTTCAAGTTCGCAACACCTGAGCAGCCGTCTGAGGGAATTCGATGCCAGCTGTCAGAGTTGAAAGCCTTGACACATCTCGCGATTCACAACATGCACCGCATCTCTTGGTGCGCTGCAACCGTGGGTCCGCATGTTGCCACCCTCACGACTCTGCAGCACCTGGACCTTTCACACAATTCCCTCAAGTCTGAAGGGGCCGAAATCCTGGGGCCACATCTCTCCTGCCTCACGTCCCTAACACTGTAACTTGATGGAGACTGCAATTGCTGCTGAGGGTGCCAGTGCTCTGGGTGTCCACATCGCAAACCTCGCCTCTCTAAAACACTTGGACTTGTCCCGCAATGACGTTGGCGCAGGAGCCTTCAGGACATTGGCGCCCTGCCTCGCCTGCCTAACCGCCTTACAGTTCCTCGACATAGGCAACAATCGCATCGACCCCTATGACTTTGCAGCTCTGGGGCCTTACCTCATCAACCTCACATCCCTGAAGCACCTCTCTATACACAAGACCAACCTTCGAACAGACGGCTACCGAGCTCTGGGGCCCCACCTTGCCATCCTCGCATCTTTGGATCTTCTCGCAATATCTTACAACAGTCTCGGAGACGAAGATACAAGAGCACTGGGGTCCCATCTCGCGCACCCCACATCCCTAAAGCGCTTGATTCTGGACCAGAACAAATTTTGGGCACACGACGCGGTAACTTTGGGGCCGTCTCTCGGCAAGCTTACATCCCTGCAGCAACTCCGGATGTCTGTCAGAGGACCTGGCGCAGAATGTTGCAAAGTCTCGGGCCGCAGTCTTGCGCAACTTACAAGCTTGCGGCGCCTCGAACTGGTTAGCTGCTCCTTTGCGGCGGATGGCACGAGAGATCTTGCGCCCCATCTCGCCACACTCACGTCCCTGCTGCATCTCAACATCTCCTTTGGGAGGATTACGGCAGCAGGTGCAAGAGCTCTGGGTCCCCACCTTGCGCAGCTCACGTGTCTACAGCACCTGAATCTCAGTGCAAGTTTGCTCAGTCACAAGGGTATTGTTCATGTGGTTCGCCATGTATCAGGCATGTCTTCGATGCCTTCTTCTTGGACTCAACACATTGACGTTCGGTACAATAGAACAGGTTCCAAAGCTTTCCTTACTGACAGGCCTCCGACACCTGGACCTCCATTCATGCCAACTCAGTGCAAAGAGTATCACAGCCCCGGCAGTGCAGCTTGCTTTCCTCACATCCCTTCAGCACTTTGAAATGGGCTGCACATGCATCGGTGCGGATGGTGTCAGGGCTCCGGGCCCAAGTCTTGGCAAGCTTACATCCCTGCTGCACCTGGATCTCAGACACACTGGGTTGTGTGTGGAGGGTGCCGCATCTCTGGGGCCGCATCTAGCTAGGCTAACAGCGATGCAACATCTCGACCTCTCAGCAAACATGCTCGGTGTACAGGGCGTCAGAGCTCTGGGTCCCTATATCACCACCCTTGAACTACTACAGTATCTGGACTTGTGGTGTAATCAGATTGGTACGCAGGGCATCAGAGCTTTGGCGCCCAATCTATCACACCTGCTGTCCCTGAAGCACCTCAATTTAGGTCACAACGGAATCTGTGCTGAAGCATCGGTAGATTTCAGGAGACACCTTTCAAGCCTGAGTTCCCTCAGTCTTTTTGATATTTCCGAGAACTACATCAATGCAGTTTCGGCCGTTGGACTGGGGCTCCGTCTTGCGAGCCTCGCACTGCTGGAGTGCCCCGTCCAGAAAATAGAGAATAGTGTTCCCGATCCTGATGTCGAGGCCAACGGGTCTCATGTTCAAGCTCGCCTTAACGCTATCATGCTGGCCAAGTCGCGCCATCCTGAATGTTTCTGTAACGTAGCCCACATCTGAGCACCTCCAGGTTCGGTGCGATTGTGCTGTAATCAGTCTGTCTTCGGGAATAGGACAGATCCGATTTTCTTTCATGCGACCAGCTCAAATACTGCACGCAGATGTTCATGAACTGTCGAAACTTCGCCACGTTCGACACAACTTTGCATACGAGCGCCTGAGGGCTGAGCCCTTTCAACATCACAAGACAGACTAGAACAAACAAATGTCAAACTTTCCTCCTCAGAAGCAGAGCAACCAGACATGGAAAGCCGCAGGGCATTGCAGAGGAGGATTTATGTTGTACGTGCACATCATAAATAAACGAATAAAGCCGCAGCGTCCGTCCTGCCAGTTTTACGTGGAGAGCATTTTTGTGAAGTGCCCAAATGTCTGGAAAATCGACCTCAGTCCGAATATCGTAGTAAGGGCCCTGGGGGCCAATCATGCCGGCACAGATGAGCATCTCACCACATTCGATGCAGATCTGCATGCATCATGGTGAAAACGCTGGATTCTAAACCATACAGAGAGCGGCTTCGTACCATTGCCGCACTGTTTCGTTTATGCCAGTGAAAGGTGTAGAGGACCATGCGACGAATTGTCATGCTAGTACCTAAGAAACTGTGTAAGGCTGGATGCCAACTCTCAGTTACTTGCTGCTCATTGCAGAGACCATGTTGCAGACTAGATATGATGTTGAATGTTTGTTTGTATTCTTGCCCTCACTGTACGTATTCAATGGATCAGATACAGTGCTCAACCTGGGCTTGGGAAATTCCCAATGAAAATAAGCAGCTAAATTTATGGCTCTTACAAACCGGAAAGGTAGTAAACAGGCATGAACCCAAATAGCCAAAATCAACTAACACAAAACATCCACCACTTCACTCGAATGGCACAACAGCACCATCACGAGCAAAATTTATACAATAAAAAAAAACCAACTGGGAACCACGCCATACCCAAGAAGGGCTGCGGCCTCAGCACCCCTGAAGGGACGGGACAGGGCCATGCACCCCCGGACCACACGGGACCAGGGAGGCAAACACAAAAGCTATTCAGGGGGTGTGTGTAGGCTATGATGCATCGCCAAATGCTTCATCAGAGGTATCACTTTCAATGAAATTCGTTGTACAGGATCGCACGTTGGTTCTCAAAAATGAATTAGTTGTGCCCTGGCTCGTGGTCGTGGCATTGTCTTTCGTCAGTACTATCGCAGTGTGGCTAAGTGTGCTGGGAACGACTTTCGTTATGGTGCTGTTGTGCCATTCAAATGAAGTTGTGGATATTTTGTGTTAGTTGCTTTTGGTTATTTGGGTTGATGCCTATTCACCACCTGTCCTGGGTATGGCGCGGTTTCCGATTAGGTTATTTTTGGCCCCCAGGGCCACTATACTGCAGTTGCCCAGGTTGTTTCCGGTTTGCAAAAGGTCCTCTAAAATGAACTAAAAGAATATGAATAAACACATGAATAATTCGGGATGACGCCTTTCTTTCGGATTCCAGGTCTACACCTGGCGCACTTGCAAGGCTGGATCCAAGCACCTTTCCAAGGTCTGTCACGGACTGTTGCGCAATACACAGGGAAGAAAGAATGCAAGCAAGCAAGCAAGTCGAACGAGGGTGGGAAGCTTTCAAGACCAGATGAGATGTCTGCATGTGTCTGGATGTGTCTGAGATGTCTGAGATGTCTGGATGTGCACGGACAAATCAATTTTGGAGTTTCCTAACACCTCAACCATCTGAAGCAAGTGGCATCACCTTGTATTCATACATATGTGTTGTGACCACATCAGTACATCAGGCACATCCCTGCAGCAGAGCTCAGCAAGAGCTCATCCCTGCTCTCCAGCTTCAGGTTAAACTTGCAAGTAATGTCCATTTGCGGGCGTGAGAACAATATATCTTTTTTTTTCTAACTATGCATTTTCTGGGTCTCAAGTGGCCCTGTTGGTGCACGAATATGCCCTGTTGGTGCACGAATATGCCTCCGTAAACGATGGGTTGGATAGATAGATACACGACTGTATACAAAACGAGACAGATATAGAACAGGAATGGGAGCAGTGGGAGCAGCGATGGTGGACCAAGTGCTGTTTTCTACCTGGTGCTGAACATGGACAGCTTGTTGACCACCTCAGCTACAACCTGTATCTGCAAGACCACCTGTAGCTGCAAGACAATGGAGTCGCACAACTGATATGGTCGGACATGTGCGCGCATGGTCTGCGTCCATATCTCTGTATCAGGGCATTCATCGCAGTACTAGTAGCTGATCACTTGCACAACGATCACGAACGTGTGCACCGCAGCGGTATCCATTCCGAGTATCTTCCTTGCAGTCCTTGAGCTTCCCCTTCACTTCGTAGAGGCTCTTGCTGCGACTGCTCATGCTCCCTGTTAGCACCTGTGAACGTTGACGGACTGCGATGTGGTTGCTGTGTCAACTGCGAATACAGAACCGCGGATCTCGCAGGAAGGAATAACCTAAGAGCTCTTCATTCAGAACTCCCTTCGCAATAGCCTCCAGGCAGCAATCCTGCTTGAGAGTTTGCGCTGCTTATCCATTTGTCTGGCGGGCGCGGCAGCGCCTGTCCGCTTTGCATTCTATGCATCCTACACATCCACATGACGCTAAGTAATTCACGAAACTTGTGGTAGGTACGGGCATTGTTTAGTATACTACCGCACCCGTTGAACTGAAAATGATCTGTTCGGTGTGGGTGGCCCCACCATGACGATCGTACGACTTTTGGTCAGCATGTGTGAACAGCCGAGCGCTACGCTAGTATTCAACAGTGAAGCAACTTTGGCGACTGTCCGAGCGTAGCAGGGTTGATGTCGAGACCAGCCAAAAAAGCAATTTTGGAATTTGTGGATAACTTTAGAGAGTAATCGAGATTGGGTGACTACGTTTGCGCCTCTCCACATGAGCTTGAAGGCTAGGCACAGCCAGATCCTTACTGTCGCTGTGTGCGTCGAGTGATGAATAGTTCGTGGATCCTGAAGGCTTGTGCTTGTCGATAGATCAATAGGCATGCTACTGTGATCTTCAAAGACTCTAAGTATCCCCTATCGGTATCTAGTTATGGCGTACAATTGTTTGGTGCACATACATGAACTCTGTAGGGCATCTCTGCCGTTGAAGCAGCGGGTGATGGCACTTGTGCGGCTGCGATGACCGCTTGCACGCAGTTGAAAGCTTCCTAGTAGTTACATTGCGTCTCCACGCAGTCAGGGACCATTTACCTCCACAGAACATTTTTTACCTCTTCGAGCATAGTCTCGACGTTGCACGCGCGCTTTGCGGTTCAACAGTACGAAGGCAGAGGATGAATCGGGATCCGAGCAGCATTAACATGCTGTCAGGCAAGGCACGCACGCAGGGCATGGGATGGATGCCCTGCAAGTCTGCGATGATTTATCTTCTTCTTTTAAGCACGTGTGCGTGTGGAGTTGCGTATGGCCACGAAACAGTGGTGCGTGGTCTCCTGTAGCCTTGTCTCTTCAAAGCGTTTCTCTAGCGCTTGTTCGTTTAGATCCTTGATAGTACGGCACCTTCGTCACTGTTCATATCATATGTATTGTTGGAGCGTTTTCAAGGTGCATGAATCCAGACCCAAGACGGTGTGAATGGCGTTTCACTCTGCAGCTCCAGAGCAGACGCCGAGAACGCTCTCTTCTCCAGCAAGGGCAGTCAATATTACCTAATGAACAAAATTCTGGGAGTGATGGTCCAATCGCTCCACCACCACCGCCACCAGCACCACCAGCCATCGTGGTGCCCCCTGCAAACATCACGACAGTCAGCACTGCAGAGGAGCTGCAGCAGGCAGTGGACAATGACGTGCGTGATATTGAGATTGTGGCCCATTTGGACCTGCGGGGCCTGGCTATCACCGACAATCCCTTCTATTTGAGACACCCAACGGAGAAAAACGAGCGAGCCACGCACACAATGTACGTACGGGCTAACACGCGATCAATACGGGTACGATTGCTTCTTTCTGTCCTCGTGTGCTGTATGTCAGTCATGGGGTTCACTCTTTCAAGCACCCCTAAGCTTGTTGAGTGGTTACAATCTGCCATAGTCGAGCACTACACGACATCGGAAAGTTCAGAGTTCACAATAATGCACAACATGCCCTGTACTAACCTGAAGGTGACTTTGAACAGTGGTGGTGCATGCCATAGCAAGTGTCGGTGTGGCAGCATTGGGCTCTTGGGGTGATGGACTTCAGCTGTCAAGCAGGGGTATAGCTAAGGAATGGGGAAAACTAATTATGTCAGCCAAATGATTTAAAGTAATCTGTTCGGTGGCTATTACATGCAACAATTCATTATTTTCCGGCGTGGCCACGATAGAAGATAATTAATTTGGCTCACACTGCCTGACAAGTTGTCAATAGCGATACCCCTGCTGTCAAAGCACATGCCGCGTTGCTGCTGCAGTTCATGGGTTCTCTGGTGCTGTTGATATATGTCATTTCATCCACTTTGACAACAGGAGTGAACCAGGACCCTCACAACAGCTCAACGGTGTTCCTGCCTTGGTCAGCTATGTCGATACAGATACATGACTACATGACCCCTGGGGCCAAATTAAATACCACGACTCAAGCCAAAGCCCTTTGTTCTTAGGGGTGGTACATGAGCCATTCTATGGAGTTATGCCTGTAACTTTACACATTAGCTTGTTCTTAGGCAGGATGAGTATCACATTTCTTGTTTATCTACCAGTACTTCATTTTTGGCTTCAAAGCTGTGTTTCAGCCAACTGCTGTAATGTGTTGGGATATGCAGGGGAATTGTGGTGCCGATGTGGATAAAACCGTTTTGGAAACGATGGAGAATGCAACGTTCGGCCGCGTGGAGTACCCCCCCCTGAAACCATACCAGTGCGTGCTGCTAATGGACAAACCGTTTCTCTGGGATAACAACTCCACCATGTGGATCGATCACCTGTACTTAGCGGTGGCTCGAACGAGAGTTGACCCTGATTTCGCAATGATTCAATACGGCAATTTCTTCTTCCTTGAAGGCGTTCCGGGCAGATCTTTATACATCACAGGTTCAACTTTTGTTGGGGAGGGTCGTGGGGATGCGCGAGCCATTGCAACGTACAAAGATGATGTCTCGGTGCTGATTGAAGGTGCGCTGGTTCCATGCTAGGGTTTCAAAAGAACCCTAGGGTTTCAGGTTGCTTGTGTGCTGTGCATGTTGTCCCACCCCTTCGAGGGTGCTGAGGCCGAAGCGCTTCTTGGGTATGGCGTGGTTCCCGATTAGATTTTTTTTTGTATTTTAGTGGGGCTTTCACAGGGACAGGTGTAGTTCGCAGGCAACAGCAATGATGTTCGCCCCCAAGCCACTTCCCTAAACCCAACCCCCCCGCCCCCCCGCCAGAAAACCCATTAATGCAAAAATGCTCAAATTGCAAACCGGAAAGGAAGTGCGTTGCAAAATTGCATCATAGTACGTAACCTCATGACACGTTACAGGTTCGGTGTTTTCGAGCTTCACGGGCGACGCAGCGCCGCTCGCGTTTGTCACCACTTCGCACGCCGCCATCCGCCACAGCACCTTCCGAGACATGGCTCTAGAAGAGGAGATCTTTGACGTCAGCAGTGGATCCAGTGTTCTCCTTGAGAACTGCACCTTCACCAACATCACGGTCCCCGACAACGAATACGTGTCCACGTCGTTCAGCGACTTCCAGAGCTTCGCAGAAGCATGGACGATTACGTACTATCCAGAGGATGATGACGGGCCAGACTTCGACATAAACCGGTGGCGCGTGAACGACAGCGACGGGGCTTACGCGGGTGCGGTTCTGGCAATGAAATCCATCATGCATGCTCTCCATGTATGATGGACCCGCCCTCAGCTACGCAGGGTGCATTCATGCTCTAGTCTCTAGTATATAAGGTGGAAAACGTAGTCAGAAATTGTGTCAGTTCGAGCTTCGTGATGGCACACTCGTCAACACCCTGGTAGACATATGGCCGTGGCCGTGCCGTTGCTGCTGTACGCGTTGCAGCAGGTAGTATTCACCGGAGGGTGGTTTGATGCTGTAGGAGCGGACACGTGGGTGGAGTCTGAGACGATGAGTGACTGCATGTTCCGTTGGGACACCAACCTGCCGGGCTGCCCCGAGCCCCTTTCCACACAGCTGAAAAACTCCTACAACCGTAGAGCTGCTGAAGGCCAGGTGTGAGCCCCCCGGGGGGCGGCGGTTATGGCCCTTGGTTCCCCCCCCCCCCCCCCCACTGCTGTGGAAGGGTGTGCAGCACCGCCGCCTAGTCGACGCGTGTACCCGCAGCCGCCTAGCCCTGTCCAGAATGGTTCCAATTTCGATCTCATTTATTGGAGTTGTGTCTGCTCTATCTTGAGGTCCCCTGTAGCCACAGAAGACCCCTGTAAACACTGCGAATGGTTAGGGTTTCCTGGTGATCGTGGTGTAGGGTTAGGGTTGTTTGGTGATGGTTACGTAATGGTGTGCAGGGGCTGGACCCTGACACGGTGGTCGGCGATGGGCAGGAGGCGATACAGGTCGCGGAGTACGAGGCTGGTCTTCCGGAAGGTTCCATGGGAGCTTCTGGCGGCGCAGTGTCGGAGCCTGGGGGGGCGCCGCCTGGGGAGGACTATGACTATGATGACTATCCAGATTATCAATCTGTGGTTCCTGATTCCGCGTTCCTGATGTCGGACGATTTGTGGCTACAGGAGACCCGAGCGGTGCGCGGTCCAGAACTTTTAGTTTTTTTGCATCGGAGTTCCTTTGAAAAGCTCGTCGTTTTTATAACTGCTGTACAGGAACTGCACGTACTTGTTTTGCAACTACTCTTAAACAACAGGTCTTGAACAACTGCATCAGGAGCATGTGACTGTAATGCCCGGCTGTGACTCTAATGCCATGCATGGTGAATAGCGGACGCCCCTAACCACACGCACGCGACTAGTAATGGGCATAGTGGGGATCCCTCTAGCCACATTCACGCGACTAGTAGTGGGCATAGTGCGGAACCCCCCTAGCCACACTCGCACGACTAGCCGCGACTCTTAACCACACCATTGGACACATATTATCGAGCTAGCCCATAGATACTAGACACAGTGACTGAGCACATAGCTTGTGTGTCTACAGGTGCTCCCCACACGAGATCCCGCACCCGCAGACTTCAACGCTGTGTTCAGCCCCTTTGCCCCTGACCCCCCCCGAAACCTACCCCCCCTCGTCACAGCAGGCACAGCGGTTCCACCGCAGGTGGCTCTAGCGGTTCAAGAACTCGGCCAAACGGCGTCTGATGACGCAGTTGATATTGAAGGTGACGAGTCAGACGATGAGTCCTCGTCTGACTCATCGAGCTCAGGCCGTTCTGTATTGGTGGCCACGATATGCGCCGCTGCGGCACTGCTGCTGTGTGCAGCGGCCGTTTTCTTGGGATTACGTAATCAGCGCCTCCATCAGAAGCGGCAGCTGCCGGCGCTGGCGATGTCGGAGGGGTCCGAAACAGATCACTTGGTGTGGTGCTGCCACACCTGTGCGTCATATGCATGCAGTGCATGCATGTCATGCACCGCATGCTCCTGATGTTGTAGCTCATTAGAGTTGTGTCCACACGGCGCCCGCCTGAACATGTTGTGGTGATGCCAAACGGGGGGTTTTCTTTGCACACTAAGAGGCTGAGTCGCGCGAAACGCGCGAAGCCTTGTACAGCCAAGTTCGTACCAAACCTTGTCGAAAGACCGTAGCCCTGATGAAAATCGGGGCAGGAAGCGGGTGTCGCTTCTGCCTCTGCATGTTGTGGTGATGCATGTCGCTTCTGCTTTTGGACTCTTCCCAATTCCGAATCAGTATCAGGGATTCTGTCATCTCTCATAAATAGGGAGATAGGCGGGGTTCATGGGAGGGGATGATTCATAAAACTTTTACGGTAAGTTTGCGTGCAGGCCCCTGCGCATGCATTCCGCGTGTTGCCATCCTCCGCACTCTCCGACGCAAGCTTGCGCCACCACAGCCTCGCCTTGAACCCTACCGACAACCTTTACAGCACCCCGGGTGCCCTCAGCCACATCGCTGCAGAGAGTACCTTCCAACAAGGCACCATGCTTGCCTCCTTGGATGAGGATACTCTCGGGGAGAATGTTCCGGAGGGTGCGATTGCGGCGCATGAGCGTGGAAGCCCCAGTAGCCACCCCGGTCAGCGCACTGGTGTCGTCGATAGTATAGAGCACAACGTACGCCACCTACGCCACCCCGCCACGCGTCTCAGTACCTGCGTATGCATGTCATGGTATCATTCTTATGATGAAGTTCCGCAAAAAATTTCAAGGTTTTGGCATCTGGGGAAGCTCACAAGAAGCGCCCGAGTTGTTTGCACTTACTGCAACATTCTTCATGTACTCTAAGTTGGAATGAAGTGTACACATCAACATTTTCATAGCACTCCGGTGGATGCACAGGTTCGTAGAAACGAAACCTGTACGCGCCGCATGCATGCATACATGTATTCATGCTGCCATCCAAGCATGTGTGTGCCTCTATCTTTTAGAGTGAAACATTCTGCATCCAGTACCTTACATGCAAGTTTTCTTGTTGGTTTCCTTCACATATGTACTGCTATTTCAGCTTGCTTCACACTTGCACATACGCATACTGCATGCTCACACATGAAACTTTCTACATACCGTACTGTACATATCAATTTCCGGTTTGTTAAAGGAAAACATAGCAGCTTGCCTTTCCGGGTTGTTAAAGGAAAACATAGCAGTTTTCTTGTTGATTTCCTGTTCTTACCCACTACTACGCGGTGCGGCTTGCACAGCAACAGATGTACCAATTGGACAGCAATAGCTCTACCAATTGCACATCAATAGGTATACCAAGTGCACAGCAATAGCTATACCAAGTCGTGTTTGCATCCCAGCATCATGAGCCTGCTTGATTCAGGAAGCCGAACCCGGAGCACCCACCGTTGCGACCATGCCGACCCAAGAGGAGGCGGGCGAGCATGCACCGGAGTGGCACCAAGCGGGCGAGGCCGCCTCTAGCCACACACCCCCCACCGCCGACCCCGCGCAGCACACCTCCAACCCCAACCCCAACCTGAACCTCACCTCCAACAGCAACAGCAACATCGACTATAGCATCCTCGCCAGCAGCCGCGCTCGCATGGGGGCCGCGCAACCCCCCCTGCAGCCGCACCTCCAAATTCAAAGCGCCACAGAGGTCAGCCGCACTGCCACAGGAGTCATGCATGTCGAGGATCACAACCCCCCCTCACCCCCCTCGCCCCCCTCCCCGATCTACGAGGTCAACGGCCCACGCTCCTATTACGTGCATGCCACCAACACCAGCATTGGCGACTGTGGGCGTACCACAGGAAGTATCGGTGACTCGGACATTCTGCCGGTGCCGCAGATGGTTAGTCGTGCGATCCAGCCATCACAGGATGACGTAATTGTCCCAAATAACGAGGTTTCGGGCTGCGGTCACGTGCATCCTGAGCTGGAAGGCGTGAAGAGCCCATGCATGCGGCGGCCTGATGATAAAACCCTGATTGAGGTACGCTTACCTAATGGGTTAGGTAAGTGCGCTTTGTGTTGTCGTTGATGTCATGTTGAAACAAAAGTACGACACGGCTGTTTGGTTCAGTTCTGGAGGCATGGAACCTTCTCATGGATGTGACGCATGCATACAGGGTGTGAACACCACACAAGGGACATACAATGGCGTGAGGGTGATGCGCATCGAGTCGATGGTGGCTACAGGGACGATGTTGTCGGAAGGATCGTCAACAGTGGCTACAGGTGTCACGCCCTCAGAAGTCACCGCAACTGAGCCAAACTCTGGTGGTGAAGCACGTGCAGCCTCGCCAGGTGTGTCACAAACAATGCACATCACGCATGCATGCATGCATTCACTGTCGGACTCGAAACACAAACTCGCCGTTACATATCGCCGCCCTGTCAAATATCTCATTTGTTTGTCTCATTCGCCGCAGAACTTCCCCTGTCCCAACCAAACACAGTGTGCAATCGTGGCCACAAGTGCGACTGTGGCTCATGCATGCAGAGCCAAGCACATATCCGGCGCAACAATCCCCAGACGTCTCCATCGCAACCACGGACGTTGTGTTTGGCTCAGGAAGTGTCACCAACCTCACCAAGCAGCTCAACAGCTTCCAGAAGAAGGATCTGTTCCTCGGAAGGTTCCGGATGCTCGACCGCAGCGAGAGGCGCCGCGGTGGTGCGTACTCTGTCATGCATTGAACGGTTCACGCCGCGAAACTAGCGCCGCACCCCTCTAGCCACCCCCAAAACCTCGCCATCCGTACTCGTACATGAGTGTCGTTGATGACTTGCCACTGCCGCTTAGTTAGATAGAGTAATCCTGACATATTGGCACTTTTCTTAACATATTGGCACTGTTTCTTGACATATGGGTACTGTTTCTTGACATATTAGCACTGTTTCTTGACATATTGGCACTTCTTCTTGGTGTAGCACCTGACAGCGGAACGGATGGCCGCTGACGCGTACCCAACCGATTTTCTTTACAAACAACTGCATCGCAGTTTTGCTAAGAGTGCTGGGAAAGACTTTCGTGATGGTGCTGTTGTGCCATTCGAGTGAAGTTGTGGATATTTTGTGTTAGTTGATTTTGGCTATTTGGGTTCAAGCCTACTCACTACCTTTCCGGTTTGTAAAGTTCGAGTCACAAACAACTGCATTTAAACCGTTTCAACGTCAACATTCAAACACCATTTTGGGATCTTTTCCCCAGCACATTTCGAATTAAAAAACTCACCTGTGTTTCAGGCCAGGCAGTTGTACAATTCGCAAAAGGGGTTGTGGACAATCGGTCGTACGCCATCAAGTTTTTCCTCGACTCTGGAAGCTTCTACGCGGAAGCTGCGTTGTACGCGGCGGTGTTCCCCCACCTCAAGCACGGCCTCTCTGCGGACGCTCTCTGCGGCATCGCAAAGCTTGCGTCAGCGGACACCCCTGAAGCCACGTCGGAGCGTGGCTTGGGGGTGTATCGGGAGGAGGAGGCGCGCGCGATGCAGGCGGCCGGGTCCCGGTTCCTCCCCCAGGTGCCCCCCCCCCCCTTTTAAACATGCCTCCAACCCAAAGGGGAGAAACCCTTTCTCCCCCTTTGGGTTGGGGGCATGTTTAAAAATATGCTTGAAGAAGACGAGAACAGCGCTTACTGGCCGGAAACAACATGCTGGCATGCTGATGCTTTTTTAGTTATGTGTTTGCAGACAATACCACGAGTAGCAACGTTTTCGCCTCCTCGTGTGGTGTCTGTTGCTGTATGTTTGTTCCTATGGCCGCTTATTTCGTTCCCCCGCTTGTATTGATGGAGGGTCGTCGGTTCGTAATTCTTCTTCCCCACCTTTGTGTTGTTTAGAGTTGTACATGCAGGTTTAGAGTTGTACAGGCCTCTGGGGGGCGGGGGGGGGGGGAGGGGGATGCGTTGCCACAATGGTATACCATGCCATGCTCCCCCTAGGGACTGCGGGGGATGCAGCAGGTGGGGGGTGGGCGGGGAGTCACAGCAGGATCTCAATGTAGCGTGACCGCAACGTCTGTGTCTTTGTGTCCACAGGTGGAGGCCCTCAGGGACACCTCATATGCGGCCCTCGTTGACCCCAGCGGCGCCGCACTGCCGCCATGCATTGTGATGGAGCGCGGGGAGAGCCTTGAGGAATGGGCGCTGCGCGCCGAACCTGACCTCTTTGCGGCTGTTGCGGTGTGCACCTCTAGCCACACGCGTGAACGCTCAGCCCTAGCCGCACGGCTGTCACGTGTTACTAGTTTGCAACATCTAGTGGTTGGTCATGCATGTCACTGTTCACAACACTTGCATTCAGGGCCACAAAATGGCGCCGCGGTGACCCACCCCTCAAGTAATATTAGTTGTTTTTCTATTGAGTGAGACATCGGGGATGCACCACCCAGAAACACCACGATGCTTTTATCAGAGTTTAACTGGTTGTAGCAACAGTTTGTCTTCAACTATTTGTAAGCATGTTTGTTCTAGCAAGCATTTTTGTTCAACTGTTGGTCCAAGAAAAAATTAATGTACTGCGCAATCAGTCACCATGACCAATGCTATTTGGGTTCATGCATGTTCACTACCGTTTCGGTTTGTCAGGTTTAGCACGCCATCAATCACCATGACCAATCACCTTGCTGATGCTGATGCTGCCATGTTGCGCAATCAATCACCATGACCAATCACCTTTTCATGCTGCTGCAGCTGCTCGCCAACGTCTCAGAACGTCTCGCACACATGCATGAGGCAGGGTTCGTGCACCGAGACCTCAAGCCCGGAAACGTGATGTGGCTGCCGCGCGCCAACCGCTGGACCGTCATCGACTTCGGCTGCGCCGCGCGCGTCGGCACCGCCGCCACCCTCTCCTTCACGCTCGCCTACGCCGCTCCCGAAGTCATTCGCGCCGTGGAGCTGGGCGAGGCGAGCATCGCGTGCTCGCCAGCATTAGATGCATGGTCGCTGGGCGTGATGGCCTTCGAGCTGCTCACGCACGCACCCGCGTTTCGCCTGGTGACCGATGGACGCGCCAAGGTAAGTCATATTACGTAACCTTGACAGCTGCTGCATTAGGGTTTGTTGAGTTTGTTCGCCCGATGATCTAGGCCAGTAATTGATTGATCGAACTATTTATTCATTTTTCATTGTTTGTTTATTGTTTATTGTTTATTGTTTGTTGTTTTTATTGCCCGAGGCTTCCTGGAGTAGCAAGCAGTAGCCACTGCAGTGGCTGACAGATTTCTGCTCGTGATCACGATTAGTATTTGGGGGAAATTTTGAGAGGAACGTTGAAAGGGTCACCCCTTTCGTTTTGGTGGGCAAATTCGACAAGGTTGGGCAGACCGCCCGCAGCCTGACCAGAAATGGGAAACTTCAACAACCGCTGGTAGCTATTGTAGCAAGCATCTGTAGCGAGGGCCTTTGAACAGCTAGGGTTCCAAGATCGCTTCTGAAATTTTCTCTGACTGGCAAAGCATGGCTGCTGCAGAATGCATGGCGATCACGTCACCTTTCTACGAGCACAGACAAACAGAGATATTGCAATAATTTCGCCTGGCCATGTGCACCGCACACCTTCTAGAACATTCTGTTCTTGCTGAGGAATGCATGCAACTCTTTCATGCACACTATCCAGATATATCATACCATCTGTATAACTTGCAGCCGTTACAACAGCACCACGACCACAGCCACGAGCGGATGTTCGACCCTGCTAGCGTGATTCCACGAACACATATGCTTCAGTGACATGCATTTGTGGGTACAGGTGATGGCGCAGCTTCGGGGCGAAATTCCTCTGCCATGGGAAGGCGAGATGGCACTCGATGTCGAGCGGCGGCTTGGCGAGCTCAAGAATCCGATCCAGCAGCTGCTGCAGCGCGACCCAGCTCGCCGTGTCACCCTGAAGCAGTTCTACGCCGCCTGTCGCCACCTTTTCTCTTCCAGCACCGCCCATGAAGCTTGACCACTGCGCCGCAGTGTGTGGTTGTGGTCGATCGTCGAGCAGCACAGCGTATGCATGCTGCTCATGCATGTAACTTTCTTTTGCATGGAAGTTTGCCGCTCGCTCAGTTTCATGAACATGCGTCATGGTTCGAAGTTCCGAGGTGAAGGGGTGTGGGGGGGGGGCGGGGGGGCATTAGGGTTATGTACGTCATTTTAGTGTAGCAATCTGTAACCACTCCGTTTGTGGTTTAGGTAAGAATGGCATGCATTGTGTTTGGTAGTAATGTACTGTAGGTGATGTGGATGCCATGCATTGTACTTTAGGAGAGATGTTGCATAAAGGCTGAAGCTGGTTTGAATGGGGAATACGCAGATGGTCAGTGTGTTGGGCAGAGGCGGCCAGTGTGTTGGGCAGAGGCGGTTGTCGCCTGTGGACACAACATAACATCAGTGTCAACGAGGCATGGAGCAATTCATAGCCCTCCTGTGAGTGAGGAGCTGTTACGATTCTTTTGTGTGAGATTAGCCTTAGGTGTGAGATCGCGCCCGGTGCTGCATGGCTACAGGTGTCGCATGCATTTGTGATGGGTGGAAAATGTATTTGGTATTGCATGGTTACCGATGAGTTTTTGTTGTTGTGCTGATCGCATCTGTTGCGGCTGCAGGAAGAAATTGAATGTGTGGAGATGCCCGGTTTGGTGTTTCTGTTTGTTAGTTTTTTTTTTGTATCCCCCTGTAGCCACCACCATATCCCCCTGTGGCCTCCACCACTGTACATGTACGAACAAGTGTGTACAAACTTCAGCTTGACGGTTCTGTCATCCTACCGCTTGCTCTGCCTCCAGTTCCTCCTCCGCCTTTGGAAGGGAGAAGTGTTTGAGGCAGTTGAGACAGTGTGGAGACAGCTTTGAGTGTTGTGGACGTAGGTGGAGACAGTGTGGACACAACTTTTTTCGAATTCGCGTTGGGCATCAGAATGATTGTGGTTTGGCTTTTCGTATATACATTTGTTTGCCCCCAGGGCGACAAGATTAGTGGCCCCTTTTTCAAGGCGCCGCTATTCCTGCATGCAGTGGGTGTGTTGAAATCGACAAGGTGTTGACAGCGCATGCACAACCACTGGTTGTGCATGCGCTGCCCTTCTGGTTGCCCAGGCTTCGTGCACGTGCTGCAGCACATTGGAAGGCCGTGGCTCCTCCAGATGCTGCACCTCCGCTGGTGATGGGTGACTTAAAGATTCCACATTTGTTTGTTCACATATAAGAGATTTGGTTCCTCTCCTTTCAAACCTTTCCGGTTTGTGATTGCAAAGAGATTTGGTTCGATGTAACAATATCTTTTATTGTCAAGAACTGCCGCTTGTGTGTTTAAACCGGCAGCGGCGGCCAGCTCGACCAGTTAGTTCAGGCTCTTTACTTCTGCAGTAAAGCTTACATGTGTGTAAAGTTACAGGCATACCTCCATAGAATGGCTCATGTACCAGCAAATCATGTCCCACCCCTTCGAGGGTGCTGAGGCCGGAGGCCTTCTTGGGTATGGTGTGGTTCCCGATGAGCTTGTCTTCTTTTTTTTAAATCATCGCATGCCAACTTAGCTCGACCTCGCACAAACTACACAGGACATGCCACTACCGAAGCAACTGGCCTCTCTCACACCCCTCTTCCTGCGGTATTTCCAGATACTAATATTCCCGATGTCTACAATGATCCCTGCCATTGATCACCAGTGTCGCTTAGTTACATAGTACAATTCTCAATATATTTGGGGCAATTTTTTGGCTGTGCGCCCTTACAAATTAGGGGCGCTGGTGATAACTGATGCCTGCCTTTTCTCACCACCGCCTCATGGCATTTTGCCCAGTGTGTTCTCGATCTAACGAGATGGCCCTGACTGCAGTCTGGACATGTATAGTTCTCTGCACTATTCCTACTGCTGACTCACACAATTTCTAGTTCTGCAGTCCTGTCCACTGATCACCAGAGTCGCTTAGGTAGATAGAACAATCCTGGTCATTTGGGACTCATTCTTGGGTGCGTCACCTGACAAATGAAGCAGCACTGGTGATCACTGGTCCTGTCGATGTAATCTCTCTTCACCTTCAGACCACTGCTCCTGCATTACATTCCATCCATCAATCCATGCTGTATCCATGCTGTGTCCATGCTGTATGCATGCTGTGTGCTCTCTGCCCGGTAGATCATCATGGCCAACCCTCGATGTTTTCATGCAATCCCTACAGGCCATAGATCTGCACTTCTCTGGGGCCAACAAAGTGTGACATCCACGTCATGTCCACTTGCTGTCTTGGTGATGCTCTGAGCATTTTTGCAAACGTAAAGGCAGTGAATTTATAAGGTAGTGAAGCTCTGAGTACACTCGGGTTTTCGTTCCTGCTGTTCGAAGAGGTCTTTGTGTTGGTCTGACATGTTTCTCCTGCTGCATGCAATTTGAAGTATAGGCTTGGTGCATGCGAACTGACTGTTGCGATGCAACTGCTTCTGTCGGAAGTTTGACATGCGTTCGTCTGTGTGAACCGGCGATCTCACGAGTTCGTTTGTTCCTGTTGTTCGCTTTGCACTTGGCGGTTGTTGTGAAAGTTGTGCAGTTGCTGCTGTGTGGCTATCCTTCGTCTTTGTTTCTTCCCAGATCTTGCTTCTGATGTGAGCTTCTGAATCCAGTACCTCGTTTCCGATGTGCAGAACCAACACGATGCCCTTTGTTTTTAGAAGGACGTCCACAGTGCTTGTTAAACAGCCACGCTGCTGTCAGTCTGCATGTCCACTGGCCCTGATCAGGATTCAAACAAAATCAACACATGCAGAGGTGCCTATGATGCTGTAGTCTGGAGATCTTGTACCTACAAACCAGTGGTGCAAGCACATAAGTGAACATCCAGACGCAGGTGTCTGCAAGGTTTGAATTGTTGTGGGTGGTCACATGTGGGACAGTGTTGTTCAAAAAACTACCCACTCTCCGGCCAGCCCCGACGGCTACGGACACGCTTCAAACAATTTGTACGCATCAGTCTTCATGTGTTTCTTGAATCAGCGCAACGTGGGCAGGGTCCGGAGGGCTGCGAGCTGTGCAGCACTTGGGAAACTATTTTGAGACTCGTCTACATGATTGATAAGATTGGTAACGTTGTAGTGCTGAGATGGAGGAACTGTGCGTAAACCCTCCGAGACCGGTCGGCCCTTTGGTGCACTTGAAGATGAAGTGCCTGGACTCGCCAACAACCGTGCTTGAATATGACCCTGCCAAGTTGCAACATGGAGGGAGCTGAGACCGTGTCACGAAGTATTGAGCAACACAGTCACGCCCATAGCAAGGCATCGGAAGACAGGTCTGCATATTCGCATTAGTGAACGGGTACGGCGCATACCAGCATAGCCCTACTCAACAAGCTTTCAGCTGCAAGTCACGTACGTGCTGTTATCTGCAGTGTCGCGGACTGGAGCTATTTCGAGATAGCCGCAGCTGCGAGATAGCCGGCGCCGCGGCGCATATGATGCTCGCATGGGATCACAATTCACAGAGAATGCATCCGAAAATTTAAAGTCCGTGAAGGCTTCGAAGAATTCTACCATAACGCCAAGCAGGAGCAGCATACACATGTACAGCTTTTGCGGGTGCTCGGTACCGTTGTCAGTCTCTAGATCTACATCTACTACTATATATGATTAGTCCTGATAGTTTGACGTTTCTGCCGTTCCCCCCAACTGCACGCACGGTAATTACAAACTTAAGTACATATCATTATTGTGAAGTGTTGTGGCTTGGCGATTTGTAGTTTGGGGTGCCTTGTCGGTAGCAGTGTGTGTTGAACGGTCATGGATGCACGAAGCTGCCACTACAGAAATAACTCAGAATCGCGCTGCTTCTGTTGTTGAACACATAGCTACAAACATATTACGCTGTAAACCGTCGTTCACGAGTGCCTAGAGCCGCTGTTCTTGGTACAGTACGTACATCTGGATCGTCAACGCAGAGGTTTGTAACGCGAAAGGATATTAGCACAGTGTATCATTCCACGCGCGCGTCAGGGAAACAACTTATATTTTCCTATAGATGGGCAAGATCTATGTTTCGAACTGTGATTCGCGAGCACGTGGTGTTGTCGTGTCAATTGCATTCTGCACTTCCGGGACAGCCACATCGCAGTTTCACACGCATAGTATGGCACAAACAAACATCAATTAACAAACAGCATTACTGTGATGTGATACGGCTTGGCAATTTGTTGTTCGGGGCGCCGTGTCGGTAGCAGTGTGGATTGAACGGTCGTGGATGCACGAAGCTGCCACTACAGAAGTACTTCAGATTCACGCTGCTTCTGTTCTTGAACAAATAGCTACATATATATTAAACTGTAAACCGTCGTTCACGGGTGCCTTGACCTGCTCTACTTCGTACACTACGTGCTTCTGGATCGTCAACACAGAGGTTTGTAACGCAAAAGGATATTAGCACAGTGCGCCATTCCACGCGAGCGTCCAGGAAGCGACTTGTATTATCCTACAGATGGGCAAGATCTATGTCTCGAACTGTGTTTCCCGAGAATATGCTGCTATCGGACACTCTCGACACTGACACGGCACACCTTGGAGTCTTCAACACGACGGTTACAAATTTGGAAGGCGGTTCTAAATTTCTTGGTGTGGACGGGCTGCATGCGTTCACTGCTTTTTTCTGTCCGCATCAACATGGAACATGGATTGCAACACACGCATCGGGCCACAGAGCCAACAATAGGCTGGCTCCAGACCCACATAAGTGGAAGCAACACGATTGAATTCCTGTTGTTGCTGAATCCATTAAAACACTGTGAGTTGCAGAACACTACTTCCTGTTTAGTTGTTTGTTTTCTGGGCATGCCATAAGTTAGGAAGTCAGGCCCTTCAGGCAAAGCTCACCGTCGTTCGGTTAAAGAGAAAGTACAGGAGTATCGAGGGGCTGCACGTGAAGCAGCCGAGGACAAAAACGCTGCTCGGGAGGTAGTCGCAGTCCTGTTGCACAAGCCTCAACGAACAGAACATGGGCACAGTCAGTCGGCGCATCGGCATGCAGATTCGCAGACACAAATCCCGGATGTCTTGCGC